>JASKGO010006231.1:0-71060 GCA_030556065.1 Holobus sp. GC000080
TCATTAAATTATCTTTTAAAATAAGAAAGTTCTGATTTTTTTACCGAGACACGAATTTTTTCAAAAACAACCGGAAGTGGACGATATTTCAAAAAGTAACCAAGATAGAATTTTTTTTTAATAAAATCGTCTTTATTTTTGTTAAGGAATCAAAATAAGAATTAAAAATTGGGGTGTTCCATTTAAAAAAAATGAAGTAAGTAGACATTTCCGGTATAACCGGAAATATCATAAAGTGGAAAATATTTTCCAAGAATGAAGCATTTAATTTAATTAAGTATGGAAAAGAAAAAATTAAGCTCGCTTTTATAGTTCTCCATATATCGATGCCCTCCCGCTTTCGTGAAACACTGTATAAAAGTACTTATGGCTTAAGTTGATTGCATCATTCAAAATTTAATAGCATCTATATCAATTTATCCATCAAAACTCAAAAGCCAATTTAAGTATTTATTAATTGCAGAAAATATTTTGAAGGCTTTCCCATTATTTCTATTTCTTTTTAGTTATCTTTTTTAATTATTAAAACAGTTTTTTAAAACGTACTGGGTGATCCAGTACGTTATTTTCGTTATCATTGTTAATTTTATTCTAGTTGGAATGCCCTAAATTTGTAAAATTTGTTTTTCTAAGTATTTCTTTGATGAATAGCATTACATACAATTATGGCATATTATAGGTTATTTATGGTTTGCGTTCAATAATAGGAAGCGCAATAGAATCAACAAACAAACACGCAAAGAAAAAGAATGACGTACTGACCCCGTATCTTGACCTCTCTCTTATCGGATTTTTTACAACTTATATTACGTGTTTTTGTTTCATATATATTTTATTTGTGCGACCAGAAAAGTCCATACAAGAGCCCACCGAATACGCAAAATTAATTATTGACTTATCTCTTTGCATTATTTAAATATGACAGGATATCTTAATTTGCAATTCAAGTAGTGGTTTTTACTGACAACCCACACCTTTTCCATGTGCAATTTGCATAGTCGATTTTATTGAGTGACTTATGCATTATGTAAAAGAAATATACATTGAAAAATCATATTTTAAATGACTGAACAATGATTTATTTATTTGCCAATAAAGATTTACAAAAATATAATATAAAATATAAACCACTGGCAGCTGTCCCTCCGCTTCGCTTCGCTTATACTTGAAATATCATTAATTTGTATTTTCTATTTATTTAAAAAATACATTTTAAATTTTTTTTTATTGATTACTTTCAACTTTCCTTTTTAATTTATTTATTAAATTTTATAAATGAAATTAAAATTTAGTAGAATTTAATTACAAAATAATTACAATCCGTATACAAGTATTACTATACATTAATTAAGACATTATTTGTTTGTTTCTATTTGGATAAACTATCAATTCGAACGGAAACAAATAAACCAAAATCTAATGAGATTCTAAGTACAATACTATAGTACGAGTGGAACAACCATGAAAAGTGTCCTGTTGCTAAACGCCGGCGGTTTCTTCGATAAAACCGCACTTAGACGATAAAATGGGATGTGTAAACATTGGTTAATTTATAATAAATAAAATCGTTATAACGTTTTCGCGTGTGCTCAAATATTTGTTTGGAGAACTCATTTCGAAAGAAAAGTTTCGAATTATTATGATTATCGTTTTGCCATCATTCGTCGCGTCAACTTCTCGCATCTCTATTCAATTTCAGAGCATCATCAGTAAGTAGCATCATTTACTTACTGTTCATTTTCAGTCATATATGGCATCTTGAAAGTTGAACGATAATACGTTTCAGTAGAATCGCGCGCCTAAAACCGAACGGTCGCTCTTCTATAATTTGAAAAAGCATATCGCCAAAGTGAAATTTTGTTTCTATTAATGCGCTTAATTGTTATTACAGGGCCGACTGTAATTTCGGAAGATAATTGACCACTTTCCACACACATCATTACCGATTTAAAGGTGCAATTAACATGGTAAGTGACATTATGTGTGCTCTCTTTGCTACGTAAATTAAAAATATGACCAAGCTGTATAAACTCGGCCAAATTGCAAAAACTTTAAATTATACGTTTCGCAGGACGGGAAAACAGAACCGACAGAGTTGCAGACTTTCCTCCCATCCGATGGATCCTTGGCCAACGGCAACAAGTGAGTTTTATTATTTTCTTTTTCCATGCCATTACTTCTATCGTTATTTTTGGATTTTTAATCGCAATTGCATTTTCACTAATGAATATCTTTTTTAATGGCAATAGTTTTTTGTTTTGTGGAAAATTTCGTATTTGCAATCTTGGGGAAAACAAAAACTTGCAAAATTATGCAAATAAGGGATTAATTTAACTCTTTGTGTAAATTATAACTAATCTTTAAAAATATGTGGAGTCTTACATATTTGCCTATTTTTTGTACAAACAATTTTTTAAATGTTTATTTTCAGAAATTATGGATATTTAAGTGATCATTTTGGGTTTTATTTAAATTATGGGCACCATAAGTACCGGGTGATACAATTTTACGCAGTTAATTTCATTGCTTTAATAATTAGATAAGGTAGAATGGCTTAAGTGAAACGGTTTTCCTCTTTTTCCAAAGAAAATTCTTTCACTATTACTTCACTATCATTTTAATATTTAAAAAAAATATATATTTAAATAAAAAATTAAAATGTTTTAAAATTAAAAGCAAAATAAAAAAAAAAACATTTAATTAAAGCGCAGCCTACATGCACCTTGTAATTATAAAGTAAAACATTCATAGAGAACTGTGTCAAATTAATGCTTAAACAATTGAAATGAGAACCTTCATGACAACATTACTTTATTCAAAGGCTCGTAACGTTATTATTAAACGTTTAATAATTTATCTATTTATATTTTAATCTTTTGTTTTGCAATATTAAGGTGGTATTTTATTACCAGTTCCCACCTTTTGTCAAACGATTTTTTAAAATTAATTATTTTGTTGCAATAGTAAAAGATTTGCAATTTTAAATAGAAAAGGTAAAGTAACATTAAATAAATAATGAACACAACCGAAATTATAATAAATGTTATTTTTATTTATCAAAAAATAGTTTCACTGTAAACTAATTATACAAATTTGAATACTAATTAATTATAACTATATTAAGTATTTTTTTGTAAAAGTAAACCAACATTCGGATTTTTTTCTTAGGCTTTAAGAGAATTTTTTTATTGACTTTTTAGTCATATTGATTTGATTTTTATTTGTAAGCTTTAATGCTTCTTTAATTTGATTGATATTTTATTGAAACTTTTTTCCATATCAATTGTAATAATTTAACTGTTTTTTTTTTTAAATAAAAAAACACGCATAATTTTCGTAACATCCTATTGGTTTTGATTTTTAGGTACTATTTTTAAATATTTATCACCGTTCTTTTAATAAAAACATTCACAAAAAAGAAAAATTGTTGTAATAAAAGAAGTAGCTATGGATTAAATATATAAATTAAAGATATTTGACCTATATAATACTGCATATTTCATCATAATAAATTTAGATGCTGAGACATTTACAAGTACTTGCATTTTCTTAACGACCGACAGACGTTTTCCTAATAGTATTGGTGAAATATTTGCAGATGAATTAAGAGATGAGAGATAAAAACGCACTCGGTGACTTTCATTTACAATATGTTTCCACATACCCAAATACATTAAATGTGTTTCTGTTTGCAGATACTCCATTACAAAAAGTGACAATACCAATGGCACCAATGGTAACCTAGCGGATTTCGATCCTTTCAAATCAAGGGTGCTGGATCATCCTGTTTCGTAAGGATTCTACAATAAATATCTACTAACTAATTATTTAAAATTTTGCAATGATAAAAAAATACATTTGCAAAATTCAGAACAAATACGTATTATAATATTCAATCATTCTTATTAAAAAAAAAAAGAATTTGCATTTAACATCGATGAATGATTTATGAATATCTTCCAATAATTAATCTTTTATTTTTCAATCGTTAAAAGGTTAAATACATTAAGATATGTATTTTTTATTTTTTCATTAACACTGCAACAGATATGTGATAAATTATTAGAAAACTTTTAACAATTAATAAATTGCTGCCAATAAGAACTTTATTCGACACAGTTTTATAAATATTTATTTATAAAATAGTCGAAGGAAATATGAATCCAGTTATCTATAATTTATACGAGTTAATTTACAATATTTAGTTAACGATGATTGAATGATATCAATAATTGCATTGTTTATTCCGATTAAAGCAATTAATTATGTTTTTGGGTTATTTGTACAAATCAGCTTCTTCTGAAATCGAAAGCAATTATTGTTAAGTAGATTTTCAAATTTAATTATTGTTTGGAATTATATTTTTATAAATTTGATAAATGAAAAAGGTTTATATCTTACTCAATTAAAAGCAATAAGAACAGCGATGCATAAAGGATTGACAATTTATTACTAAAATAAAAAATGATCATATAAAAGGGTGTTGGAAGATCATTAAGAGAAATCAAATATCATTAGTCATTTGAGTATAAATATAGTGTAGTAACTTCAGTTTGTAATTAAATTTTCAGTGACTGTGATACATTGACCCACTTGTTGAAAGCATCCCTAGGCACCGGAATATTGGCAATGCCAGTGGCCTTCATGAGTGCCGGCTTGGTCGTTGGAATATTCGCCACAATTATCGTCGCGGCCATTTGCACACATTGCGCTTACATTTTAGTAAGTACATTGTACATAACTGATAATATTGAAGTATTGAACAACTGTATTACTATTATTACGGCACTTGCGTTGCATGCTAATAATTGCATTCAAAGAGAGCAACTCTCCAAGGCCGTAATGGTTAGTTAGTAATAATGATACTGACGTATTTTCGGTGCTAATTTCGCAGGTTGTTTGCGCCCATGAAATGTACCGGCGAACGCGCAAAACCGCAATGTCATTTGCAGATGTTGCGGAGGAAGCTTGCAAACAGGGACCACGATGGAGCAGACCTTTTGCAATGGTCGCCAGACAAATAGTCCTACAGGGAATCTTCGTAACTTACTTCACAACATGCAGTTGCTATTCGGTGATCATAGCGCGTAACTTCGAGCACGTGGCTAGCCACTATTTGGGCTACGAAGTCAACATCCGCATCATCATAGCCCTCCTACTCGTCCCTCTAATTCTACTGTGCTATGTGCCCAACTTGAAGTACTTGGCACCCGTCTCGATGGTGGCCAATCTCTTCATGGCAGTTGGTCTAGGCATCACATTCTACTACTTGGTCATCGACATCCCATCCATCAGCGAGCGTCGTCTGGCATCACCGATCGGCATGTTCCCTGTCTTCTTCAGCATTACCATTTTCGCCATCGAAGCTATCGGCGTCGTGATGCCTTTGGAGAACAACATGGAAACGCCGCAGCATTTCGTCGGACTATGTGGAGTACTAAATCAAGGAATGGGAGGCGTCACATTAGTCTACATCTTCTTGGGTTTCTTAGGATACTTAAAATACGGCGATAAGACGCAAGGATCCATCACTTTGAATCTGCCGCAGGAAGACATTGCCGCGCAAGCTGTGAAAATCCTCATTGGACTCGCAGTGTTCTGCACATTCGGTTTGCAATTCTACGTAGCTTTGGATATCGTTTGGAACGGAATCAAGGACCGCTACAAGAAGAAAGCCACGTTGGCTAACTATATCTTGAGGACTGTTCTGGTGGTTTTGGCCGTTGCCATAGCTATTGCCGTTCCCACAATTACACCGTTTGTATCATTAATCGGTGCCTTTTGCTTTTCCATTTTGGGTCTTCTGGTGCCGGTTTTCATAGAAATGGTCACTTTTTGGGATAAAGGCTTCGGCCGCTTTGGATGGAAACTGTGGAAGAATCTGATAGTGGTGGTGGCCGGAATCGGTGCCCTCATTTTCGGCTCCAAGTCGGCCATCCAGGAAATCGTCGACCTTTATAATTAGTCTCGGATTCTATAAATATGTTCCTAGCCTGCGAGTGCTACGCGTTCGTTGAAAATTCGCTATACCTTTAGCGTAACGAAAAAATAAAACAAGAATTCTGTAAATGAGAAAGCGTTGTGATTCGATTTGATATTAATTGTCTATTGTTAGAATCGCGGCGTTTATTTGAAACAACAAAATGTTCTTTTAGTTTATTAGTTTCCGATTGTCAAGGAATAATTCAATATCCAAATAATGAATAGAATGAAGGAAATAAGAAGTGTACTAAGTGTATTAAGTTTTATTTTTATGCAAGTGCACTTATACAGATAAAATAATTATTATGATATTTATACGATGAACTTTTAATTGCATTAATTTAATTATTAATTAATTCGGTTTAAGTAATATTATGGGAAATTTTCTAGCACTTTTACAAGAACCCATTTTAAGGAATATTTATTTAAGTTTATAATTATTATAGATCATAAGAAAATGAAATAAATACTGAATATTTCAATTCTGTTTTTTTATTTATTTCAGATGTAATTAGGAAAAAATAGTTATAACGTGCCCAAAAATCAATCAGATGCCAAATATGGAATGCAAGTTCTACATTGGAATATCTAACGATTATAATTTGTTTGAAATTTCCTCGGCCCATTCAAAATTTCAATTTTGGAACCTTGACATTTTCTAATAAAAAATGTTAGCATCTTAGGCGAAATTGATCCACTCACAAAATTTGGTTTTAATGTAGTTATTTAAATAGTAAATATATTACAATTTGTTATAGGTTCTCATCAAGCAAATTATAAAAAAAATCACATTTTCGAATCCAAAATTTGACATACCTTACCACCAACTTACCTAATAAATGTTCAATAATTACCAAATTTGGAAAATTGATTGCCTGCTAGATAATTAATTTATTTATGGTAGTTTTACTTTTTGGAAATGGCTAGCAAACTTAGCAAAAAAAAAACGTCAATTTCACCGATTAAAAATTATTAATTAAGTAAAGCTTGTTTTGAATTACAATCTTGTTCCATTAAGGATTTAAGCAGTTTCATTATAATTTAACGTTTTAACTTTGTTTATCCCTGTTTAAAAAATATTTCATCTGAGGAAACCGTTTATCATAAATAGTCGTTTATTACATTAAAGAAGGCTTTTAAGTTTAAAGTGTTTATTTATTTAAAGTTTATTAAATGTTTTTTTTTAACAACGGAAAATAATTTCGAAATGTTTCAAGTGCCGCTTAGTGCAAATATAACAATTTTTTTAATTTCGCGCATCGAGTTACGCAACATTTTTGAAATTGTGCGTGTGTGCGTGTTGACAAAAAATAATTACGAGGTTATGTTAAATTGTCGCTGATGAAAAATATCTTAGACGCCGATGAAAGGATCATCAAAAAGGAACAGCGTTTTGTTTGCGTGATAAATAAAAATCTGTGATAGAAAAAAATTTGCGAAAAAGGAAAGAAATGTCAAAACAGAAGGAAAACGACAAGTACGAATATTGGACAAATTATGCCAGTAGAATAGTACTAAATACTGCATCGCACCCAATTGAATATGCTAAAGTTTTAATTCAGGTAAAGCACTTGTTACTTTCAAACAGTTCATTATTTCAAATCGATTAAAATTGTTGTAGATTGGCTACGAACCAATTCCGGCCAAGCCCTGTACCACTTTCTTTGGAAAACCCGCCCTAAAGCTGCCCAACATTTTTGAATATGGTTTGCAACCATATAATTATTGTTCTTAGTTAACAATTTCATTTAATAATGACATTTTAGTGAAGCACATCAAAAGAGTGGATGGATTCCCCGGACTTTACAGAGGTCTTATGCCGAAACTGTGCGGCAATTTAATTTGTGCTGTCACCACTGAAAAACTGGTGGAAAAGTATGACAAAAGCATTGGCAAAGACAAGTTTGATGAAGATGGTCAGTTCATTGTGCCTGATTGGCATACTAAATTTGAAAATGAGTTAAAAAGGGATATTATCAGTAGAGTGGGAGCAATAGTTGTAAGCCATCCATTTCATGTCATCACCATTCGCATGATGGCACAATTTGTAGGAAATGAAACTAAATATGTGTAAGGTTTTTCACTTTTCCTCTTTATCTTTGTTTATGATTAAGTAAATTGATTTTGTTACAGGGGTTTATTTAAATCGATATCGGAAATATACAATGAGAACGGATATCTTGGATTTTTTAGCGGGTTGATTCCTCGTGTTGTCGGCGATGTTATTTTTGTCTTACTGGCCTCCACTTTAACGCATTTGGTTAGTTCCTATGTATTTGATGAGCCGGATTTGCAAGTTTATACAACGGCTACCATGTCTGTGAGTATTATGTTCATTTTAATACATTAAAAAGTATATTTATTCAATTAAAAAATACTATTTTAAATTGATAATTTAAATTTAATTGTAAATCAACACTTTGTTGTAACTAAAATAAATAATAATTACTATCAGTTAATTAATGAAAAATAAAAATGTTTTAGTTTCTGGCCAGTGCGGTAACGTATCCGTTCCAAGTGGTATCGAATTGCATGGCGGTGAATAACTCAGGACTTGCGGCAGGAATGCCACCAATGATGCCATATTATACAAACTGGTGGAACTGCTGGTACGATCTGTACGAACGGAACCAACTGAAGCGTGGCTCCAGTCTCCTCATCAGATACTACACCGGTCCGCAAGTGGTTATCAGTGGACGATCAGTACCACTGCCTAGCAAAAACAATTCACTCCACTTAGGTTTCTAATTCATAGTAATGCTACCTATTATCTATCTACCAATTAAAGAAAAAGTGCCGCTTGTCGCACTTATATTCAGTCAGACAGAAAGAACATTTAACCGTGCATTTCTATTTAATTACTATTTTTCTGTAAAAATGGTACCTAAATAATATAGCTCCTCATAACATAAATACGTATACCCTTGTGAACCTATTTTATCATTGATTATATTGCAATATTATATTTGCCTTTTTGCAATCCTCAATCTACAGTTTACTGTGTCTGCACAATTTTTTTTTCTTGTTGAGTAGTTTAGATTTTAGAAAAAAAAGGAACTATATGGAGGAAATAGTTTTGCTAAAGTGATGTGGTTTGGATTTTAGTGAATAGTTGTTAATAAAGATTGAAATTATTACTCTTTTTTTTACTCTTAATATTGATAATAATTTTCCAAAAAAATTGGTCGTAACTTCATAATAAATCAGTACCAGAGGTGCAGGAATAGGTGGCATAACGAGCGATGTGCCAGGGGCCCCAAGTGGGTAAGAAGACCCTGAATTAATTATTGGTAGAAAGCCAGAGTTCTTCTGAAGAACTTCTTCAACTTCAAGGGGGGGCCCAAGTTGGGATGCCAATCTAGCGAGAGATGTTTTTGTAAAATACAACAAATACAAAGTACCAAAAAGACATTTCCTGCTCTTTTGCAAAAGACATTTTAAGTTTTAGGTCGACCTTTAGAGAGAAAATAAATTTATATTTATTCATAAAAGACGTAGCTGAATTGTTAATTAAAATTTATAAAAAATCAATCTTTATGTTCAAGCTTTCCAGAAGCGTGCACTACGTTTATATTATTTTTAACCCTTAACGGGTAACAACAGTGAGTGCTGGAGCTTTCATTTTCAAAATTAAAATCCATAAAAACTTATTAAACAAATTCATTCGGTCAAGATCGACTTTGTAATTTGGCCGTCTTATCTGTTGAACAATCTAAGGTCCGAACTTCATTGCATTTGCACAAATGCAAGATCGAAAAAAAGATTTTGAAGTTGTTATTGATTTATTTTTTTGGAAAAATTTTTAAAGTATCTTTCTTCTGCTCTGTTAAATAAAATATAGTGACGAATTTGAAATAAGAACTAAAGCAAAGTGTTCTGAGTTTATTGCAGGAAGGGGCCGGCCCCTTTTACTGAAAATGCCCGGGACCCTCCTGTTGAAGTTACGCCACTGATCAGTGCAAAATTAGGTACAAAAGTAATTGATTAAAATATTTATTATTTTTACGAAAACTTTTGGAAACTTGACCAATAATGATTCATTCATCATCACTGCCAAATTTGGAATACTAATTACTTATGGGACTATCTATTAAATTATCTGTTCGAATTTCTTTGAACTATCAATCTGCTCTTATTAAGCATAGAATCACTTATTAACTTCTGGCCCAATCAAATTTGTAATTGTTTTTACAATTTTTTGTTTCATTAGATAAATTGAAAAATAAATATATTTTAATGGTTTAATTCAACAGTTTTGAATGCATTTACTAGGTAAATCTTTCCATGTAAAAATAACAAAGCAAAATAAACAAATTAAACATAAAAAAGAGAAAGAACTAACTCACCAAAGTAGAAAATACTTATTCTTTTTTCGCCTTAGAAACAGCAATTATAATCTCAAATAAGTCCACTAGTAAAAATTCCATCACCATAAATAGAACTATTTCTTAATTAACAATTAAAACCCGAATTCATTGCAAATTGTTAAAATGTTAAACTCATAAACAATTGCAGAGTAACAGTTGCAGTTGCTCGGCAACAGTAGTAACAGTCATTTTCAGGATTGACTTTGGGTATTTCGCGCCGTGACTTGTCAAACTTTGCGACAATTGGCAGCCCTGTGGTGAAAAAATGAATGGTGGTCGCTTTGTCAGTCGACTGGCGAAATCTGTGCAAGCAAAGAAGAAAGTGGTTCGCTGTTAATTTCATTATATCGAAAGGAGAGAAATTGTTGAAAACAACGTCGCTTAACCGTACTCTTACTTAGGTGTCTCATTAATGTGATATGCGAATTACCATATGTGACTACAGCGAGTTTTTGAACCAAATTTCAACAACAAGAGGTCATTCATTTCAAATGAACCTAACCCTTCAATAAATCCTTTTTAACGTTTTTAATTAACAAGGT
This sequence comes from Holobus sp. GC000080, assembly GCA_030556065.1. Classification (NCBI taxonomy): domain Eukaryota; kingdom Metazoa; phylum Arthropoda; class Insecta; order Coleoptera; family Staphylinidae; genus Holobus; species Holobus sp. GC000080. The sequence goes on from JASKGO010006231.1 coordinate 10,892, forward strand.
AAGCACGCTGACCCGTTATAAATTTGGCATACGTATGCATTTGGTTAATTCTGCACGCTGCTATTTTTAATTAAGAACTTCAGCCGATGAGGCTCCATAAAAAAATTCTTTGCTTGTCTCTGTCACTGCACAATTGGAAAGTCAAATGCAAATGTCAGCAACAGCAGATTCAGTTTTAGCAAGGATTTTTTGTTAAAAGAGAATCTTTAGCTGCAGAATATCTGAGAATATTTTAATAAGAATGCAATGTTTTTGCAGCTCTAGACATAATGTTTTGGAAATTCAATAACACATCTTCATCACAAATTGAAACTGTACTTGCCAATCAGGTAATGAGTTGAATTTTAATAGTTTATTAAAAAAAAGACTAATAATTATTCATTTTGAATGCACAGGATGTTACCCTTCAAGAAGTTATGGACAAGGAAGATATCTTGAATGAGTGCAAAATGCAAAACAAGGCTTTGATTGAGTTGTAAGTTTTATTTTAAATAATTTTTTATTTTAATGAAGCTCGAAAATTCATTGTTTGTTTTTATTGATTGCAGTTTGATAAAACCGGAAATACTGCATGAATTGGTAGCGATGACTATAACGGAGCCGCCGGAGGAAGGGGACGAGAGGTCCCGTTTCAAATATGCCTATATTGCCTGTGAAATGATCACTTGTGATATTCCATCGATAAACGAACGTTTGGCAAGCGACGAAGTACTTTTGTCCAAACTGTATGCCTTCTTGGACAAGGAACCGCCGCTTAATCCACTATTGGCTTCCTTCTTTAGCAAAATTGTAGCGGTGCTTATTGCTAACCAAAACGAACAGGTAATTACCTCCTTCTTTTATTTTTTCCATTTGTTTTTAATCATTGATTTAATGGTAAAGTAATTGAGTAATCTTGTAAAAATAAAAATAATTTTTTTTGTTTGCAGAACTGGATATCGAATCAATTCACTTGCCTGCAGGTTCTTGATTTTCTAAAGGCTAAGGATAATTTTGTCACCCTGTTGCTCAATCATTTAAGCACATCGGCCATCATGGATCTCACCCTAAAACTCATGACTCAAGTTAAAGGAGCTGAAGTTAAACAGAACATTTTGAATGTAAGTTAACTTTTATTTCTTAGTTTTGTTTCTGCAGTTTTTTTTTGTTTTTTTTTTTTATATTTTCTAATAATAATGGTGATTTTGTGTTATTGTTTTATTTTATTCATTTAGTATTTGGATAGTCAACGGATTATACAGAATCTGGTAGCGTTGTTGGACCCAAAAGTTGAAAGTGATCGACACCACAATGTTGCTCAACTGTTATGTGATTTTATTCGCGAGTCCCGTGACCCCGACACCGAACGCAACGATCCCGATCTGCTTCTAAGTTCATTGGAATCGTAAGTTTTCTCTCTTTACTGTATTTTTTATATTTATAGTCTTGTTTGACTAATTGTTTATTTGTTGTGTTATTATAAATTAGGCCGGAAACTGTTTCCCTACTTTTGGATCATATTTTAAGCGAGGAGAAAAGCGAAACTGCTATCGTAGCTGGCATCGAAGTGCTTTTAGAACTTTTAAGGTCCAGGTGAGTTTTAATTTTACATAAAGGAAATTTTCTGGCCGGTCGTCCTTTTTACAAAGTTGTTTATAAAATCTAAATTAATAAATCTCTTATCACTTTTTAAGTAGGTCCTTTCCATAGAAATCGTATCCTTTAATTAATTTTATCGAATTTTAAATTTAATGAACTTTTTTGATTTTATGCAGGTTTTATTTTTCAAATTTATGTATTTATTGCTATAAATACTAATAATATTATTCTTCCTTAATTACTTCAAAAGTTATGAATTATTGTCTGATCGTTTTTTAAACAATAAAGACGCTCCGACTGAAAGAGTGTTTAGAAATTTGTTTATAAAATCTAAAGTAATATACCGATTTTAATTATATTTTTATTGAATTATTGCCCAATAAATTTCGTTTTAATATTTAAAGCAAATTTTAAATAAAAACAATTTTCTGATTTTATAAGGGGTGATTTTGTTGAAGGTGGTCATTTATTTATAATATTTAAAACTTAAAGTAAAGTTATTATTAATTTATTAAATTGCTGGTCTTTTAAATTACCATAAAATGGTTGCTCTAGGTTAATTAGAGCAAAAGTTAATTATTTTCTGACGGTTCGTCATTGTACTATTTGCCACTAAGAGTTCTCTAAATATTTTGTTTAGAAAATCTAAATGAAATAATCTTTATGGTTTGTTCACCAAATTATTGCTAATTAGATCGCCTTTAAATCTCTTTAACAAATTTTAAATTCAATCAATATTTTAATTTTGTAGCGGGTGATTCCATTGGAGGGTAGTAACTTACTTATAATAATAAAAACTTGTTCTAAATTTATTAAATAGTAGGTTTAAATATCTTAAAAAACAGTAACATTATTACTCTAGCTTAACATTTTTAAAGAATTGTCAAAACGATGGTTAAATTCTAATCTTTTACAAATTATTGATCTCTAATAAAAAAAAATTAAATTAAATTAATATTTCTTTTGGTTATTTACAGCATAATTTCATGTGATGAAAGAACATTGGCTTTTTGCAATGTGAATCACGAGGAAATGCCAGAAATGGCTAAGCACAGTGTTGTAATGGAGTCCACAACCAAGGAGATCCAGAAGCGATTGAAAGACATCCACCAGCTGCTGATCGATCCGCCTAAGAAGCAATCGATCGTAACGACAGTGGGCACGCTCGATCCGCCGTTAGGCAATACGCGTCTCCACGTCACCAAACTGCTGGCGGCCGTCATCAAGTACGGGGGTCCAGAAATGGTCCAGGAACTGATCGCGCTCGACACACTGAACGTCCTTCTCGATCTCTTCTTCGCCTTTCCGTGGAACAATTTCCTGCATACACAAGTCCAGGCCTGCATTTTCGCGGCCCTCAGTAAAACCTTGCCTTCGGAACAAGGGGACAGCATTGCCTTATCTAAATATGTAAGTACACCGTATTTTTATTAATATTAAATGAATATCAATTCATTCATTAAAATTGTGTTAAAAAAATATGATACTACAAACAAACAAAAAAATAGAACTTTTTAAAATTATGCACTATGGTTATTAATTTTAATGTTTCTTTTTGGTTTTATTTTAGTTACTAGTTAATTGCAAATTAGTAGAGAGAATTTTAAACGCTTGGAAGGAAAACGAAGAGAAAACGTGAGTAAAGTGATTATTTGAAAAGAGTTCAAAAATTTAATTGACATATTTTTTGCCTATTCTGTAGCAACGGCAGCAGCATAAGTCCGATTAGTGGTGTTCGACAGGGTTATATGGGGCACTTAATTAATATAGCAAATTACATAGTAACAGTATGCAAAGATAGTCCGTTAGGGATCATGCTTAATGATAACTGTCCGGAAGTGTCCGATGAACTGAAGACGTTCAGCGAAACGTCTCTGGCCGAACGGAATTTAATACATGAAACTCTGCTGGTATGTTTTCATTTATATCTTATTTATATCAGTTAAAAATGAGAAATTAATTGTTTTGCTTTATTTGTTTGATTTTAGGGAGGGATGAGCCCTCACAATATAAACGATGATTCCGATGACTACAATATTCCATTTGCAGCATCAGGAACAGGTCAACAGGTAAATGAGAAATTAATTCCAAATCAAAAAACAGATTGATTTCTTTTAATACAATGCCATTTCTTTATTAGATCTACAATGAATTTCAGAATCAACAGTTGGCACTTAATAGTTTCGAACCTTACGGCTACAACGACGACGAATTCGAATTCAAAGACAGTGACGATGCCTTACAGTAAGTATTTTTTGTTTTCTTTCTTTATTTATTTTTTTGTTGAGTGATAAGTGTCAAATTCAGTCCAAAAGTAGTCGATTAAATGGTTAATAGATTATAATTGTTTTAGGAAATTTTTAATCGGAAAATCTCAATTTTCGGAAAAAAAAAATAATCGGAAAATGTAATTTTTTTGGACACCCAACCCTTTTTTTTTATAAAATTGACCATAACTTGTTCAAAAATTATTCAATCATTTTCAAGTTTGGAAATCAAGTTCTCCATTGGGCTATCTAACGATAATAATTGGTTTGAAATTTCTATAGAGTCGCATTCAAAATTTAATTTTTTTTTTACCTTGACTCTTCCTAAAATTGGCTCTTACATTCCCAAAACGTATCCTGTCACTATTAAATTCAGCGCAAAAGTGCTTGATTAAAATTTAACATTACAATGGGGTAGTTGCCGGTAATAAAGAATTAGCAGAAATTACATCAAGTTTTATAGATTTAATTGCGAGGAATTCGAAAATCTTGTTCATTTTTTAATTTGTTGTTTCTAACATATAAAAATTAAATAAAATCATAATTAAAAAAATGTTAGACACGTGACTTGAAACGATAAACTGAGTCGACGCCAGCTTTGTGACGTCAAAACGTCCCAAAAATTGATACGCGAAATAGTCCAGCAACAGTAAACAGACGTGTCTGATGCTAATGTTCATGACGGATTGACGTCACACAGCCATTTGGAGTTCACGGAAGCGTTTTGGAGGAAAAATCAAAATTTTAAATTAAAATATTCGCCAAACTAGATAAAAATTCTCACATTTGTTGGTACATATGTCTCAGTTAGATTGAAAAGAATCATTTCAGTCCTTATGTAAAAATTCGGCAACTACCCTATTTATTTTAATATCTTTTATTGGGTCCACAACCATTTTAACCAGATTTTTTTTTCGAAATGCATTTTTAAAATAATTGAACCTAGCTTGCCCCATAATGCAATTTTGCCAAAAAGTAGTTGCTTAAATAGTAAATAAATTACAATTTGTTCTTAATTTTTATCGGGTGTAAAAGCAAAATAATCGAAAAGTTTCCTTCTATTAATTATGTAAAATTATAAAATTCCAACAGTTTTAGTATGGAATTTTGTTTTAAAATTAAAAGAAGATTTTTGCGCAGATCCGGAATGAACTTCGATTTATCCGAAGGCGACTTGGAGCAGCAACACGAATCGTTCAAGCAGATCTGCGCCCATTCCATCAACTTCTTCTACGACCCATCCGAACAAATGCAGCACGAGGACACCAACTCATGTCGCACTGTCATCCAGAAAGAGGACGGCGAACACAACAACAGCAGCAGCGGTAGCGACGAAGACGGCGACGATATCGCAGCAGAAGGTGGCGACTGTAAGTGTCGAGAGTATAGTGCACTTTGTAATTTGATTATTAATCACATTTGATTTTCTTCACTTAGTTTGCAACGATTTGAATGCGTCGAACGAAGACTCTGCGGTACCAGTGACCATGTCAGAAAATCCTTGGGACAGTAAAGAAGCCAATGAGAAGGAAGAGAGTGAAAGCGGCTGGGCCGATTTCAGTATGTGGCCTAGTCCAGAGGCCAAGACGACTAATTCGATGCGGAAGAAAGATGGCAATTCTTCGGATGATGAACTCTTCGGAATGGATAATGAACTCCATGAACTCTGTGAGCAGTTGTTTCGCGCAGACAATTTGAAGATGGAAGTTGTATTTGAAGATAAGCATAGCGACGTCACAACTCCTCAGCAGAGTGTTATTGGCGAGAAGGTAGTTGTCATTGAACCGCTCGTCGAAGCAAAAGTCGAAGAGATTGTTAAGGATGCGGTCGTTGTTGGTGGGCAACAAGCGGAATGCAGAAAGGTGGAAGACGGATATCACTCCGATGATAATTCCGCTCCACAGATTGGGGAATTGAAGTAAGGCAGTTATTATTATGATTGTTAATATAGAGTGGCTTTTATTAAAATTAATGTTAATTAAATTTGGGCCCTAAAAAGTTTACTTTATTCAATACATTTTAAAGCTGAATTTTTACCATGTAATTTTCTAGGCAGCAAATTGAATTGGTGGGCCAGCAACAGCAGCAGCAAGAACTGCAACCACCAGCTGAAGTTGAAACGGTTGGTAAAAAGGACGAAGAAAAGATAAAAAAGGTTGAACAAGAACCTGCGGCAGCAGCAGTTGTGGATTCAAATCAGGGGAGTACCGAACAAGTTTAGTTTTGCATTGCTTCCTCAACATATCACACAAAACACACAAAAACAAACAAACAAGTAACTAAAACTAAAAGAAAGCGAAAACGGAAGAAGCGGAAACGCGCGCCATAATTTAGAAACAAAATCTTTAAAAAATGGACTTGCGTTTCTCTGGCATTTTTCTTTAATTGTAACGCGATCAGGTTTTAATCGTCACCTAATCTACCACCTACTTAATTTACAGACCTTGTTTTTTTTTCAATGTGTGTCATCTAGCAATATACTTAAAACGTATCCAGTGTGTAAGGCCTAAATACAAAAGAGAAAAACAAAAACACAGTGAGTCTCCAAATGCATTTGTTTCCGAGGTGTCAGAGCCTTTTTTTTTAACTAATTTCATTTCTTTCTTTATTATTATTGATTGATTATTCATTGTTTTATATAATCGAGCGAATCGAATTTTGTTGATTCGTCGTGTTGATTGGTGATCATGCTAAATAGTGCACTAATTGTTATGTTGTTTGTTGATTATTACCAACACTGTCAGGCATTGTGATATTTGGGTGGTTGCTATATGTTATTTATCTGCAATCCCACACAAGAGTTTTCCTAGTGGCAGCGTGTTCTTTTTTAATGAAAAGAAAGGAAAAAGGAAGATGAAAAGTTTTGAGAATACTTTAATATGATACATATGTAGCAAACAAAAAAAGGACATTAGTTACTTTATTGTGCCTGTTATTAATCATATAATATTAATATGTCAGAAACTGTACCAAATATTTTTTTTTTGTAAATAACTAACTGATTTGTAATGTATTTTTTTAGAGATAGTAACACAACACAACACAACAGCAACAAAATATCGTTTTTTTTTTTTTAATCCTACTTCTTGTCTGGTACACACTGTATGTACAAGTCTTTTATTTGATGGGATCTTCTGGTTCTTTATTTTATTTTTTATTTTTCTATAAGGTGGTGAGCCGAATGATCAACTTTTCTTTTTATTAGTGGTTTTGTAATTATTATTATAAGTAAATGCAAATTTCAAAAATTGAACATTTAAATTTCTAATGGCTTGATCAAGTTCATCACCATGTCTAAAAGAGCAATGGTTTTTAATTTTTGTTTATTCATAAAAAATATTTAACTTTTATTAAATTATATAAAATAGTGAAGAGAACTTGGTCCATTATTAAAAAATAAAATGTACAGGGTTGACACAATTTAATTGAATCTAAAACTGTTCTACTAAAAGTTTCAATTGTATTTACAAGAAAACAAATGTGCAACATTTTTCTTTTAAGTTCTTTCTCAGATTTCTCATAGAATGATAAAGAAATCCGGTACTTTTTTTAAATTTTGAAATATTGTTTTCCCAGTCAAATTTTTGCGCTTATTATTTTTTAAATTCTTAGCTTTGAATCTTAAAATAAAACCATTGACTAAGATCTTATTACTCAATGATAAAACAATAAAAACCAATGAATAAGCTGAACTTATAAACCTATTGTTCTATCAACAATTACGAGCGTTTATTTAATGTTACGCATCCCCTTAGCCAGAAAAAAAAAACTTATTGGAAATCAGTTTATCAATTAATTTTTATCAATTAAGTGATGTGGAGAAACGAAAGCCAAATTGCGACATTGCAACATCCGTCTTATTTATATTATTAAATTAATTGATTAAAAACTAAAATGAAATGAGCAAGGAAAAAAAGGTAACATTCTGTGACTGCAGCTACAATTTCTGTGATTATAGATTGTGACAAAATTCTGGTTAGTAGTCATCTACTTACTACAACTACCATTGTATGTATTTACTATTTTATTACTAAGTTCATTTGTAATGTATATCTTTCAATATTATTATGATAATGATGATGATGATGTAATAATGTTAGTAGCGAATCCAATCCCATCATGCAGTGCCTAGGAAGATGTATTTTAAACAAAAAAAAAACCATTTCACGACTTACTGTTTGTTGATTGAGAGAAAGTAATAATAATAATAATAAACCTGAAAACCTCTTATTTTCAATACACGATATGTATGTTTGGTTTCAATAAACATTTCTAAAATTCGTCAATTCGTTCTTTCTCTTTTTATTGCATTCATATTGTTTTCAAAAAAAAAAAATGGAAAAATTAAGAAATTATCTGCGAGTATTGCTATCGCTTAAAAATTATGCACTAATGAGGTTTACAGTGTAGGCATTTGTTGGTTGCTCCCAAGTTCAGTGCCCTATTAAAGGCTATGGAAACCAGAAGACAAATGAACAAAAAAACGTCGTAATAATGAAGGATACTTAATGAAAAACCAAAAACTTTCTTTAATATTTCTGAGAGTAATAATTCTAGGACATTTTGCTTCAAACACTTTTGATAGATAATAAGAGAGAATGTGGAAATAAAATTAAAAATAGGGCATCCATTAAAAAAAATCAAGTTATAAAACTTTTTCCATTTCAAAGTTTATTTTCTTTTAGTGAAGACCCTGTATGAAAAAAGTGTACCTTAACACAAGGAGACACATCTTGATAAGCTATAAAAAAAAAGAAGTTATCAACAAAAATGAGAAAGTTATGAATTCCTTTCTCATGACAACAATTTTGGCAAAAATAACCGAAAGTGAGTTATAGACTGGAAAGTTAGCTCGATAAATAAATTATTTTTTTATTTTCAATAACGAATTAAAATATAAAGCAAAAGTTGGGGTGTTCAAGTTTAAATAACGAATTTTACGGCTACTTCCGGTATAACCGGAAGTTGACCGAGTGCGCGAATCGAATACAATAATAATGTAGACCATTTCCTAAAAGTGGGTCATGAGAAGTTTCAGAACTCGGCAATTTCTTGTTTCCACAATAATCTTATAGGCCACTCAACTTGGGAGACCCTCTAGTTATAGTTCTTCATTAGCAACAGTTAAAACAATATACGAGGTTAACTTTAACTTTTAAAAGTAAAAATTTTCATTTATTTTGGTAAAAAATGATCAATCTGAAAATATTTAAGAGCTGAAATAGTATTTAAAACGGAACTAAAAGTAAAAATAAAATAATTGAATTTCTTCTTTTTATTTGTACAAAAAAAAATGATTTCCATTAAAAGGTTCCACTTAATAATCGAACGCATAATCCAAATAAGAAGAGTCGAATGTATGTATTCTAACGTAACCATCCTCTCCGCCGGAACTGTAACTTTTACCATCAGGATGGAAAGCCACACTGTTGATGGGACCGAAGTGACCTTTCACTCTGCCGAATTCCTCCTCGAAGACCAAATGGAAGAAGCGAGCGTCGAATTTACCAATCCTGCTGGACGTCGTCGTTACATCCATAGCATCCTGCCCACCACCCAAAACAACGTGATCGAAAATAGGCGAAATAGCAGCGGAATTAACCGGTCGTTCCGTTTTATAAGTCTTCAACAGCATCAAATTCTCGCTGTCGAACAGTTTAGCCGTGTGGTCTTTGGAGGCAGTTATGAACATTGTACCGTCCTTGTTCATTTGCATATCGTTAATTAAAAGATCGTGTTCTTTTGTTGAATTTATCATGCGACCCATCTAAAACAAAAATATCAATTATAAACAAAACAAAACCGAAAATTCAGAGGAATATACTATGCGTTTCCTCTTATAAACCGTTGCTTAGCAACAATTGTTAGACCGCTTTTAAAAGCCACAGCCAACTATAAACTTGCATACCTTCAAATCCCATTGAATAATTTCACCATTTTCATGTCCAGTGATCAGTGTTTCATCCAAAGAACCCCAAAGCAATGAGGAAACCCTTGACTCTTTTGATGGAATTCTCATAATAGGATCAGCATTGCTGATACTCTGATCAACAACTCTGGTATCAATGATGAACATCTCACAAATGTGCTTCATAGCACTGTCAGTAGAATAAGCAGCCATATTAGCTGAATAGCTAAAGTTGCATGTTCTTACTGATGAATTGGTGTTAATTGAAGCAATCTCTTTGCCAGTTTGGCAATCCCATAAACGTACGCTGTTATCGCCCCCACCGGACATAAATTTGGTGGTCATCCAGTCAACATCAATGCACCAAACAGCTCCCAAATGGCCATTGAAAGTGCCCAACCGTTCGCCGTTTAAGGAGTACCATACATTCGGTTTAGTGTCTTTCGACGATGAGAATATCAAATCGCCTTCTCTGTTGTATTTTATTTGGCTGATGGCACGTTCGTGCCCATGTAGCATAATCGGTTTCTGCAAAAACCAAAAACTTTTAGTATTTTATAGGTTAGAAAATGTAGTTTGCGGTTTACGAGAGATATTTGATGTTAAGAAAGTGCGAAAACTGTTTACTTTACTTACCATTTTATAATACTAATTGAAGGCAGCCAATTTAATGAATAAAAAGGTAATTAGCTTTATTTTAAAAGTACTTTTTTAGAATATTTTGACTCGTGCTAGACGCACTGTCACAAAAAGTAACATAGAGAGCGTAGTAGTTGCGCTGTGCGCTCAATCACACAATCATTCAAAAGTTTGTGCACATTTTTAAATTCTTTATAAATTACAAAGTACTTTTATTTATTTCTATCAATATATTATTCTTAAAACTGTATAAAGTGTTTATAGGCAGATTAATTAATTTATTTTTTTAATTAAAGGGTACTGAAAGGTATAAATTATTGAATTCGAATTTGTTCAGTTTGATGATTGGTTTGATGTGATCCATGCGCGCGCAACAATTTTCAAGATCGAACAACATAACCTTAAAATTAATCTGTAACTTAAGCAATAAAAAGTTAAAGAAAATGCATTTGTCGATGCAAAACAAGCAAAAGAAATATGAAAAAATCGAATTTTTGGGCGAAGGACAATTCGCTACTGTGTACAAAGCTCGCGACATCGATAACGACACAATAGTGGCCGTGAAAAAGATAAAACTGGGAAGAATAGATGCCCAGGATGGAATCAATCGAACTGCCTTAAGAGAAATAAAAATCCTTCAAGAAGTCTCCCACAAAAACATAATAGGATTACTGGATGTGTTCGGGCATATGTCTAACGTATCACTTGTCTTTGATTTTATGGACACAGATTTGGAAGTGATAATCAAAGACAATACAATAATTCTCACTCCTGCAAACATAAAAGCTTACATAATTCAAACAATGCAAGGTTTGGAGTATTTGCATTTGAACTGGATATTGCACAGAGATTTAAAACCTAATAATTTATTAGTTAACGCTAATGGTGTGCTTAAAGTAGGTGATTTTGGTCTAGCCAAATTGTATGGATCTCCAAACAGAATTAATACTCATCAAGTGGTTACAAGATGGTACAGATCTCCTGAATTACTCTTTGGAGCTACACAATACAGTATAGGTGTTGATATGTGGGCTGTTGGTTGTATTTTGGCTGAATTGCTGCTCAGGGTTCCTTTTTTGCCAGGCGATACTGATTTGGATCAACTGACTAGGATTTTCCAAGTGTTCGGCAACGCAACAGAGGAAAACTGGCCGGGACATAAACAATTCATGTCTTATGTTGAGTTCAAACCCTTTGCACCGGTACCTTTAAAGAATATTTTCACAGCTGCTGGAGATGATCTTTTGGAGTTGTTGGATTGTTTATTGGTTTTAAATCCAAATGATAGGAAGAGTTGCACGGAGTGCTTGCAAATGCCGTACTTTTCAAATAAACCGGCTCCTACTTATGGACCGAAATTGCCTTTGCCGCAAAGTATTAGGAAATTGGGAGGAGAACCAGAAAGGCCTTCACTGAAAAGAAAATTGTGGGATAATCCTGAAGGGGTTGTAACTTCAAAAAAACTCCTATTTTAATTTTTATATACATAAAAATAAAACAATTGCATTAGTTTCGTTCTAATAATTTAAATAAAAAGTATTTCTTATTTTTTTGTTCTATGATTTTTTTATCAAGACACTGAATTTTACAAAAGTAACCGGAAGTTGGAAAGACATTACAAAATCGTTTTTTTTTTAAGAATCGAATTATGATATAAAAATTGGGGTGTCCTATTTAAAATTTCAAACCAGAAGGCAACTTCCGGTATAACCGGAAGTGGTCAAGTGCTGAAAAAAACACCCTGTATACAAAAAAAATGCCACTACCAATGGTAGAAGTGGTAGAGGTATTTTCATAAGTTTCGTAAGTTTCTTTAAAACCAAATTTGTCATTGGCTCCAGCAGAAACCATGTGAAACAACGTGACAAAGACATAACCTACAAATTCTTTCAAAACAAATAAAATTAAAACTTGTCTATTCATAATTTTAAGTAAAAATACTTAAAAAAAATATAGAAATTTATAATTATGGAAGAAAGTATAGCAACATTATCTTTAAATAAATCAGGTCCAATAAAAATTACATCACAACCAATAAAAATCAAGCAATAAAACTTATTTACAGATTCAGAACATAGTTCCCATAACGAACAAACGGAATCTGAATCTGATTCAGAAACAGAACCTGATTTTCAAGTAGCAATGTGGGATTTTAATCAATGTGATCCTAAAAAATGTTCTGGTCGTCGTCTGGCTCGTATGAATTCCATGAAAATCTTAAAAATGAAGGAAAAATTTCATGGAATAGTCTTGTCACCAACAGGCACAAAATGTGTCTCTCCGAATGATCGGTCAATAATTCAAAGCAAAGGTGTGGCTGTTGTGGATTGTTCATGGGCTAAAATAAATGAAACTCCCATTGGATCTCTGAAAATGTCTCATGGAAGATTACTGCCCTATCTAGTGGCTGCAAATCCAATAAATTACGGACGTCCTTGCAAATTGAGCTGTGTGGAAGCTGTTGCCGCTGCAATGTACATTGTTGGCTTCAAGAAGGAGGCCAAATACTATTTGAATAAATTTGGATGGGGCCATTCATTTTTATCACTCAATGAAGAGATTCTAGATGTTTATGCTGGATGTAGTGATAGTGTATCAGTTGTTGAAGCACAACAAAAGTATATTGAAGAAGAGCAGAAGAAACAATTGCAAAGAAGAAGTAGGTTTTTGTTTTTTGCCAGTTTTTTTGTTGTTATTTTTGTAAATAAGTTTTAATTATTTTTAGATGTTGATTTTCCTCCTAAAAGTGAGTCTGATGAATCTGATGACTAACGGTTACTTGTTAGGGTTGTTTAGGTATAAAAAAAAATGAAATGGTGAGTTGAAAACAAATAATTCTGTAATTTTTAATATAAAAATTTTTAATATTCATTAGTTTTTGCTTTTTCTACAAAACTACAAAAAGAATTGAAATGATAAATACTTAGAACTAATTAAACTGTTTATAGTCAATTGAAAATTAAATTATCCAAGATTTTTTCATAAACAATCGGAGACAAAAAGCAATAAAAAACCAAATCGTACTATTATTACGTTTGAGATGCCAGTGAATCAGTAAAAAATATTTTTCTTTTATAAAAACTTGGAGATACATTTTTTGCAAAATAAAAAATCAAAATTTCCCCATTTCTGTAAAACATTCAATGGATTGCATTGATGCAAAACCACATTACGTAGTATTAGCTTCTTCGATATTTAAATGTGCAATATACCTCAGTCTTAACTGCAAAGCAGGCCTTAAATTCCTCACAACCGACTCCAGTTCCTTCTTAATACTGTCGCCAACAAACATATACTTGATATGGTACAATAAATCGCAAATGGGTTCCATATAATGTAACTGTGGTTGTGCATGGTCCACCTTGGCCAATAACTCGTACAATGCATGCGTCAATTGCGCCAGTGCCAAATTAAAGCGCGACAAGAAAGGCCCAATAAGGTGACAAACCATCAAGAATTGCGCTTCTGTTCTAACTACATTCGGCAATTGTTCGCGTACCCAGTGGGGAACACTGGCAATGTGTCCGGGACTAGCGCGATGCCATACTGAGTGCGCCAAAGCCAACATGTAGCTGAACTTATTGTAGAGCATCCCTTTGTGCGTCTCCCTGAAGTTCAATAATCGAAATGGCGACGAGTCCCACACGTAAGGGTCCATCTCCGTAATGGTCTCCGTCAGCCTTTCCAGCAGGACACGCCAGTAACTTTCCGGTAGGGCACTCAGTAAAAGGCCCACTGCATTGATCCACTGATTAATCTGCTCGAGTGGAATGGCGGTATAGCCTCTGATAATTACATCTATTAGTCCATTGGCAACGGCTTGAGGTCCGGCACTAAGGGCCATTAGTTCAACGCAGCTGGTATAGAGAATATGGGCACCAGCATTGGGGAATTCATTGAAGCGCCAGTCGGTCAATGATGACAGTGAAGAACCGGAAATTGTGTCTACCACCCGTTTCACTAGTTGAATGTAGTAGTCCAGTTCCGGAATCCACACTTCGTCCCTTGTTAGGTATACTTGGTACGGTTCGCTCAGGGTTTCCTTCAGGGAACCTAAGACAGCGGCTACCAGGCGTCTTTTCAATGGTGGTCGGTCGTGTAGTTTGGCTTCGTAGTAATGCAGAGTGTTGTAGAGGTAAGTTACTGGGCGATCGTGGAATTTATAAAGGCAGCCCAAGTGTTCTAGCAGGATTTCCAAACTTTTTGTTACCTAAAAATTAAAATTAATTTTTATGTTTTTTCATGTTAGTCCTTTACAGTCCTTTATTTTCAAATGGAACATTAAAAAAAACCCTGTAAAAATAAAAACGAGAAACATACCTGTTGAATCTCCAAAAAGCGATGAACAACAATGTCGAAAACAGGCAAAAACCTTAGACAAACGTTTCCAAAGTAGGGATGATAACCGCCACTTTGTTCTTCCGGTGCAAACTTTTCCGGATACTTGCGATGAAAATCCAGATGTTTTTCGTGCCAAGTGGTCTGCTTCCAATGATCCGGCGAATTGTCCTTCACCAAATCCTGAACTCTGTTACGGAATTCAGTGGCTTTCAAAAGCACCAGCTGAATAATAAAAGAGCAAACTTGAGCCTCGCTGCCCTCCTGCGTCCTTAAAGCCAGGCAAAGCACAAGTCGGTCTATTGTAACAATATTATACTTCCAAATCATGTCGTTAATTGTGTCAACACACTTGTTGACGTGCTCACCACCCGGCGAATTACTGAATTCAAATACCAAATTATCGCAAAACTTTCGAAGATGTGCCGACAATGCTCTTGCGCCAATTTGTTCCAAAATCTTGTATGCAATCGGACTTATATCGTTAGTTTCCAGAAGCATCTTCCATAAAAGACACAAAAATAGCGGCGGTGCACCCGGTACACCAAAATGCGCTAAAATATCGTTCTCGTTATTCATCGAAACCCATTTCCGATATTCCTCGTCAACAGCCTTCTTCAACTGTTTCTTATTTTCGCGCGCGACAACGTTCGCTGAAAAGAAATCAGCGATTGCTTTGGGAAAACAATCGATTGTATGCGGGGCCCATGCATGTGGCGTACTCTGAGCTATGGTAGCCAACAAATCCCGGCACCAGGTGCCATCCGATCCGGTTACATGCGTGGCTCTAGCTAGAGTCAACACCAAAGCCCTATTCAATTCCTCCGATTCAGCCGATACTAAAGTTTTCGGTTCAGCTAAGTATCTGGACAATTCCAATTGTACCTCAGCACTTCCCAAACCAGTAATCAATCTCAAAGCGGTTGACTCGACGCACAAATGCAACTGCGTTTGATTGGCTTGAGGAACTGCTGCTAAGGAATGCAAATGACACAACAGTTGCACCCTGTAGTGCGGATGAATGTGGTGCATACGGTAGCTGAACATCTCCAGCAAAGTATACAGGGTGTTCCAAGCATGCGATTTGTAAACAGCCGGTAATAATTGGCTGATAAATCCTTTGATTCCCAGCGATTCAATTTCGGTGTAAACTAAAAGTCTGCTGTAGGTTTCCACCAAGGCAGGCGCTAAAGGAACAGCGGATTTGCTCTGCGCCAATTTGATAACATGCGTCACTATGCTGTGTATTAGTGACATCTTTGAATGAACAGTTAAGGAATCCAGTACCGCCATAGTGAGAGGTGCTGTAGGGGGTGTGCTACACTTAGGGCTGCCCTGTATTGTCTCCACTAGAGCCGCCATGGGTTTGCTGAAGTACTCCTGATTGGTAGAGTATGCGTTGCACAGTAGGGCAATGCGATAGTCAGGCCCCATAGCCAATGGCGGCGTTAAATGCTGCAGGAAATCATAGTGGGCCCGCAGTTTAACAGGAACCACCCAAGCCGGTTGTTCTTCGCTTTGTGCTTTTTTAGTTAAATGTATCCAGATGCACGTGATGGCCATTTGACGAGTGCATTGCGGTTGATTGAAATCGGGCACTGGTAACGGTGCCTCGTCTTCCGGGAACAGTAGTTCGTACAGTTTTAAAACAGGTAGAAAATTCGACAGAGGATTACGTTGAATCGATCCTGATATGAATTGCAAAAGGACCCACATTAATTGATCGCGTCCTTTGTGTAAATCTTTTCCCTGGAGTCTATCGTGAAGAGCCAGTACAATATTTGAAAAGCTGGCAAATTGAAAGAGCACAAAATAAATCAATTGCGACGATAAATGTAACCATAGTCCTTGTGTATCAACACCGTCCATTTCACTTTTTTCCATTGCCAAAACTACCAATTCCACCAATTGCTCCTCTAAGGCTGCGCAGTGTTGTTTATGCTGTTTCTGCAGCCCTAACATCCCGCAAACCATATCTCTGCTGTAGGGCTGTTCCAATACGTATCTTAACAACCCTGTTTGTTTAGCCATTAGTTCTTGGGAATAAGGCAGAGTTCCCTTCAGTGTGAATCTTAATGTAACTGGATCTAGTTTCCATGGATTGACCAAATATTCCGGACATCCGCTATGTTCTACTACTGGTCGCATTTCCGATTGACCGATTATTGATACGATTTGGGCACACGCACGAAAACTGTCGATGTAATTGGAGAATAATGAAGCTAATCGCCAGTGCGGACAGTCCGGATAAGCTTTTTGTAATTCGTTTACCAATAAGTAACCGGGGAGCAAACATTGGTTTCTGTCCATAATTTTGTCGGCCAACTCTAGGAGGATTTTCACTTGGGGTTGCATTCCGGCGTTTAGGACCTTCGGTAAGGTTTTTGCTTTTTCACAGCAACCCTAAAATATTAAATTGGTTATTTTTTCTACTAACATTAATTAATTTTGTAGTTTTATTTGATAAGACTATATTTTTTGTTAGTGAAAAAATTTTAACGCCCAAAAATGGTCAAATCTGTATAAAAACCATGACTATTAGTCCATTTTGGACCATGACTTTTTCTTAAAAAATGCCCCCAAAAATAAATAATTAAATTTGGTTTAAAGTGGTCGATTTAATGGTAAAAAATACAACTCTTTTTAGATTCAGAAAATTTAACCGGAAAATCTTATTTTTCCGACATGCGTTTTTGTTTTTAAATTGGTGAGTCATAATTAGCCCAAAAATGGTCCAATCCCATTCAAAATTTCCCTTTTGGATGTTGACTTTTTCTCAAGCATTGCCTATAACTTTCCCAAAAATGGTCAAATAACTATCAAATTTGGCCCAAAAGTGGTCAATTAAATGAGCAATAGATAGCAATTAGTTTTACATTTTTATCAGAACAATCTGATGAAGAAAAACTCGTATTCCGTTTTTTTTTTTTGTAAACATTAGTTATAACTGCCTAAAAAAGCAGCCAAACATAAGAAAATTGTACAGTTGGGTTTACTTAATAAACTGCAACTGAAACAAATACTTTCAGTGATTCAAACGTGCAGAAAATGTAGTCTCTTCAAATAAATTATTAAAAACTAAAAAAAAGAACTCACCTTCATGATTTCTCTAACCCCTTTATATTCCACCAATTCAATTGTCCTTTTAATCAATGAAAAGCATTCAATCCAGAAATCCTGATTTTGGTAAATCAATTTATCATGGCTAATGACTGTTTCAGAAGTGAGTCTAGCAGGTAATGTTTGTTGTTTAATAAGTCGCTCAATTACTTCAAACAGGGACTGCAATTGGCTGTATGAAAGTGAACTGGCCACCTTTAGTATCTGCCTTATGACACCAATAAGGACATCGTCTCGCAAATTTGCCAATGACTTCTGCATGTCCTGTATGAATATATTGGCCTTATTCTGGTCATTGTTTGCTTTGTGAACCAAAACACAACTGAAAGCTTCCTCCGTACCGTCTATTTTTAAAAATTCATTTAAAATGGTATTTATATTTTCAGCCATCTTCTTATTTTCTAATTCCAAGCGCTAAATAACTATTTTTCACTTATTCTTCTTATAAAATCTTTAAAAAAAAAAACACAAATTAACAAAGTTAGGTTATGAATTTGTTTATTTACTTTTCTTACTAAATAAAGGCTATTCCGATCGATGTTTTTTACTTTAAAATAATTAGATAACTTAATTTAATAATGTTTTCAATAAATATTGTTATTGGAGCTTTAATTTAAGTAATAATGTACTATTTTCGCCGGAATTCTAGCAGCTTCTAGTCGGCCATCTTTTTTCCATCATTCAACAATGCTGTCAACAAGAATAAAATTAAAAGTATTAAAAATTAATTAATATCTTAAAAGATTATAAGAAACGCATAGAAAATGCAATATTTTATATATAATAATTATGTACAGAGCAGCAGCACAATTTTACAGAGAACTCAATGAATAACTAATTAACCATTGTCACTTTCACAGAAAAATGTTCCAAATAGGCAATTGCAATTGCCACTGTAACATATCAGAGAAAGAGTCATTAAAAAGACGAGGCTGCATATTGTGCACGGTTTCCTCTCCAGGAAGAATCCTATTAGATATAAAACCATGAACATTACGTGTGTTTGTACCATTGCAGGATGGATTGGCTTTGGTATAAGTAAAACAGGAATCAGCCATTGTAGACAATACATGGTTTGTGAGGTACTAAAAACACATCTGTTAACGATTCATCAAATGAAATCATTCCTATTAAAGCACCTTTAATAACTAACTTATATTTTTCATTAACATTGAAATTATCTTTTTATTCTAGATGCCATATTTGTTGACAGCCGCCATATTTGAATCTGAATCAAACTATCAAATGTGTTCGACATAGAAGTGCTCGAACAATTTTCAAGGACGCACGTCAAACTTATAAAGCTCTGTACACACAATTAAAATATTTATTTTATTTTAATCATTCAATTATTTATTACTGGCACAAAATAATTTCTGATTTGTATGATAATAATTAGCTACTGAGTTGGCTTTGTATAATATCAAATTACAAATATTCATTATGGAATAACACAAAAATCAAATTAAAGTCTAAAAATTAAAGATCATTACATATATCAAAGAAAAATAAAAGTGATATAAATGTAAAATTAATCAGAATCACTTTGTGAATGTTTTCTTTTCTTTTTATGCTTCTTGTTCTTCTTGGATTTTTTCTTTGAAGATTCAGAACTGTCCTCACTGTCGCTTTTACTATCGGAACTTGATGAATGTTTGCGCTTCTTCTTTTTCTTCTTCTTGCTGGACTTTTTCTTTGCTGATTTACTGAGTTTCTCCTTTAGTTCTTTCTCTCGAAGCTCAGTCAAAGGAGTCAAGTAATCATCTTCAGAATCAGTGCTGGTACTACTTACATCCAATACAATATCCTTATTGGGATCTACTTTAATAAAATTTCGACATTGATAAGTTAAATGACCTGAATATCCGCATTTCTTGCAAGCAAATCTCGGCGTCTCTTTATTGGGTGGCAGTAATCTAGATGCGTATTCATTATTCATATTTTTTTATTATGTGTCTAGTTAACTTCAAAATTATTAATGGTTTTTAGTCTTAGAAAACCGGAAAACTTGAAATTTTTGTGCTTTATGCGGTCTTAACAAACAATACCTATGAATTGTTTTTAGGTTATGGTCTATAACAAGTTGCTTGGAAAACTGAAGAAATTATCAATTTAAATTGCAACCAAATTGTTTTTTTCAGTAGTATTTAAAAGGCAATTAATCTAACTCTTAATTAATAAAACTATTAACATAAATATTACATAATTTATTTCATGGGATACTCATGACATTTATACACTACAGAACAAAAACTCCTCTTATTAGAAATATCTAGGCCATGTAGGTTGTTCATCAGGTCCTAAATCACGACCATACAGAGCACTTTTATCTCTGAACATGACCATTCTTTCAGTTTCAGTTGTGTCCAAATACCATCCAATTCCAAATCCTGTAAATGGCAATGACCACCATGCCACATTACTGGGAATTATGTATTTTAACATGCTTAGCATTTTGTAGTTCTGCTTTCCACTTTTGTGTTGAAGAGTAATCCCAATAAATACTGCTTACTACAAAAGCAGGAAATGTGGTTACTATTATGTATTTATTGATAATTCGGCCAATTTGTATGGCCATATATTAGATTTGCTGCAAGTTAATTGTTAGACTATGAAAGTTTGGATTTAGTTGCTTTTTAAACTTACTTTAAATTCCAGTTTTACAATTTCCTTTTATTGTAAGAAAAAATGTCCCTCTTGTTATACAACAAAATTATTGTCGTTTGTGTGTCAATCTACATTCGCTCGAACATTTCACATTGTTTAAATATGGCGCTTATTTTTGAGTGTTAAATCATTTTTAATTGAATGTTTAAAGGTGTTCTAAGGTATTTTTTTACTTAGAACCATTTTTTCACTTAAATAAAATAGATAAGTTGTAGATATCAGCTGAAACATTTTTTAATTAAAGCTAAAAAAGTTCAAAAACCTTGGCTTTACTTTTGGTTCAGGTTCAGCACAGTTCGAAGCTCGAACATTCTTGAAAGCTTTTGTTTTGTTTTTTTACAACAAACATAACCTAAAATTATAAAAATTGTTTAACTATTTTTCTCAAATACATTATTAAGTCTCTTCTAGTTGAAAAGAAAGCAATGCAACTGTAAAAAAAAAAAAATGAATTTGGAACTACTTGGTAAGTCCGTCAATCAATTAAATTAAAAATCCTTATTTTTAATTTCTATTTGCAGAATCGTTTGGTCAAAACTACCCAGAGGTAACTATTTTCCTAATTTCTGTTTAAATTATTTAAAGAATAACCTGATAACTGTGTAAAACTATAGGAATTCGATGGAACTTTGGATGGCTCATCAGTAGCAGTCACTTGTTCCTTCAACAAACGTGGCACATTGCTTGCTGTGGGTTGCAATGATGGTCGCATTGTAATATGGGACTTTCTCACCAGAGGAGTGGCGAAAATAATATCGGCTCATGTGCATCCTGTGTGTAGCATCAGTTGGTCCAGAACTGGGCACAAGATTGCATCAGCATCCACTGATAATACTGTCTGCATATGGTCTGTATTGACTGGGGAATGTGAGCAAAAGTACAGATTCCCTTGTCCCATTTTAAAAGTGCAGTTTGAACCCAGAGGCATTGAGAGACTGCTGGTGTGTCCCATGAGACATGCAGCTGTTTTGGTTGATACTAATGGGGGCCACCAAGTATTGCCTATTGATGAAGATGTAAGTTCTTTCTTTTTTTTATAGTTATTTGTGTTAATTTTTGGTTTTTAAGGCTGATTTAAATATTGTGGCTTCATTTGATAGAAGGGGCGAATACGTTTATACTGGAAATGCTAAAGGTAAAGTGATGGTTTTAAATGCGAATACATTGGATGTAAAAGCGAGTTTTCGTATCGTTCTGGGCACTTCTAATGCCACAGCAGTAAAGAGTATTGAGTTTGCTAGACGCGGAGAGTAAGACAGTTTTGGTTTTAGATTTAATTTCAATTTAATGATTAATTGTTTTTTGTTGTAGTTGTTTTCTGGTTAATACTGCTGATAGGATTATTCGTGTTTACGACAGCAAAGAAGTTCTTGCTTGTGGTAAGGATGGTGAACCAGAGCCAATACAGAAACTTCAAGATTTGGTTAATAAGTAAGTACATAAATCGGTACTTTTTTCAAATTATTGTCATTATTATTTTAAATTCTTAATGAAGGAAGTGTCATTTTTGACTTTTTATCGAAAAAATGGCTTTTGCTTTCTTAAGAAATGGTTGGATAATTAGAACATAACTTGAAACATTATCAATTACAATACATTATCATTATCTGGTCCCATTCAGTTTCCTTTTTGAACCCAACTTTAAAAAAATATATATACTGGGTGTCCCAGCGAAAAGAATCCACCCGGAATAACAAGAAAACTACTCATTTTAAGAAAAATCCCTAATACACGTCATTTTTTGTTGTTAGGGGGACATCTTTTGGAATATTTCGTTATGGCGTAACAGTCACCCCCTGCCCCCCACGGCCCCTGACTTAAAAATCTTAAATGGCATGGGGGTCGAGTGACCCCTCATTTTAAAGAGAATATTTTTTTCAATATTTTAGTGTAAACCGCATTCAAATCGACTCAATAATTTTGTTGTAATTAATTATTGGAATTAATACAAATTGCCCATTTCCACTTAAGGTGATTGTCCCCCTAACAACAAAAATGGACGTGTCTCAGGGTTTTTTCTTAAAATGAGTAGTTTTCATGTTATTCCGGGTGGATACTTTTCGTTGGGACACCCTGTATAGTGGTGCCATATTAAATAATGAAATTGTTAGCAACTTCCGGTATAATCGCCATCTTGAAAATATTTTGCATGAACTCGATTGGAGGAAATATTGAAATTAAAACAATGATTTAAATCTATAACTTCAATAGAAGTTTCAAACTTTTTTCCTGCGGGTTTTAATCAGTCTCCCTGTACTAATACTCACTAAAATTCAGTAAATTTATAAATATTTATTAATTCTATTAATTAATTTTAGGTTCGATGATATACCAAGTGTGTGGTGGCAAGTGTGCACAGTATTGATGGCAACAGGATGTGCTTTAAGTGTGCTGGTGGCGGTCACCGCATCCGCCTCCTGTTGCATTACCAATGTGATTCATAACAAAAGTGCAAGAATGGCTGGTCTTATTCAATTATTTTCAGGTACTCTAAACTTTTATTATACAAATTTCAAATTTTCATAAATTTGCAGTTATTTACAAGACTAATATTGAACGAAAATCTCTTTGGGGCAAATAATTTGATTTATGTTCAGAGCTTGTAAGCAAAACACTAGAAGTCTTTGTGTTGCAGCTCTGCTGGTGATGTGTGGAATTGCAGTTTATCCTTTGGGCTGGGATAACAGAGAAGTTCGAGAGTCCTGCGGACATCAGGCTAATGTTTACCGAATAGGTTCGCTGAACTTTCCATATGCCATATACGTTTCATTGATTTCAATGCGGGATTTGCACTAAAAATTAGCAAAAATTCAAATCGTTGTGTGTTTGTTCAGGACAATGCGAAGTTTCATGGTCGGCATACATCCTTGCAGCATCAGTGACGTTGTCAGTTATTTGTTTCGCTTTGAGTTTTTACGCATCTCGGGTGAAGGCAGACTCATTTCGGATCTGAGAGACCGGCGCCTGCACTTCCAACGCCAGCAAAATCAGCGGGCAGCTTATAGACTGGCCAGCATGGCGCAGCCCGAAACCCGAATGTTCGTTCAACCGTCAATTAACATCGAAAGCCGCTCGACGCATCAGTCCATGTGCAACGACACACAAAGGATTATCTCAGAAGGGTCTGTTTCGAATCGAACAGGACCGTCAGATGCATTTCCGATTTGTCGAACTTTCCGTGATGATTTCGCGCTAAGCGGAGATGAAGGAAACAGAAAAAAGAAAAGAGTGCATTTTAAAGATTTTCCAAGTCAAGATTTTCAAAAGGAATTGATTAATGTTTCATTGGATTTTCCAAAGTGTATGCAGAATGAGTTTAGCTGTTAAATTCAGTTTGTTTCTAGATTGTAAAACTCAATTTACTTTTGTTGTTATTGTTACTATCAGTTTTGGTTTTACTCTTTTAAACGCATTTTTTAAAATAACTTTTTTTTTTAGTTTAGTATGTTACAGTTTTATTCAAATTAAATAACATTTTTGTAATTAAATTATTACTCTTTATTTTTTTTAAATTAAAATTTCCAATACAAATTTCCACTTAAGAAACTGAAATTAAATTTCCGAAGAGAAACTATGGTTTTTTATGGTCTTCAAATAGTTATCCCTCTTTATTACTAAGCCACAGTTCGATATATAAGATATGCTTTAATTTTAGGTTATTTTTTTCCTCTAATCGATGATCAGCAGACTTACAATTATTTTTATAACAAAGTAAGTACATTAAATTTACTAAAGAAATATTTTTATCAGATCTTAAACATGTTTACTAAAAAGTTGCGTTCTTTATATTTAAAAAAGTAAAGTTTGTTTAGGAAAATTACGCCATAACGAAATATTCCAAAAGATGTCCCCCTAACAACAAAAATTGACGTGTCTCAGGGATTTTTAATAAAATCAGTAGTTTTCATGTTATTCCGGCTGGACACTTTTCGCTGGGACACCCTGTAAAATAAAATTCAAAATAAATAGAAAATAACCTTGGACACATAATCCAATAATCATTTAATAAAAATACAGGGTATTTTTTTTGCATCCTAGGGCATTTGTTATGGGGAAACCATAAAAGATATCAGTTTGATTTTTTCACCATTTCCAGTTTGGGCCAAATTCTAGGTCCCCTAAAATAGTCNGGGTTTTTTTTTTGCATCCTAGGGCATTTGTTATGGGGAAACCATAAAAGATATCAGTTTGATTTTTTCACCATTACCAGTTTGGGCCAAATTCTAGGTCCCCTAAAATAGTCCCCACCTCCAGTCACTTCCGGTTATACCGGAAGTAAATGTCAACTTTGTTTTTTTAAATGGAATACCCCAATTTTTATATAAGATTATGAGTAAGAATCAAAATTAAACTAATATTTGCTTGAAAATTTTCTTTCTACCCCTAATTGTTTTTTTGCTATTAGGGTTTTTCCAAAAATGTTCGGGGTAATGAGCGTTCATAAAAAAATCATATCTCGAAAGTTAATTCATAAAATTGGAAAATTCTTTGAATGTACAATTATTTAGACTTGTGGGTATGCACTCATTAAATTAATTTGTTGTTTTTTAATTCAGGGTGTTCAAAAAATGAATCCCAAATTAGCAATAGAAAATCCGCTATAGCTGTAATGTTACCATTGGAAACCATACTGTTTTATTCTTTTGTCACAAACTAGAAGAAAATACCTTTCAGAAATGGTTTATTTGATGTTCGTACGAGAAATAGTTCTTGATATATATGAGAAATATTAATTTTTATGTACTTAGATATTAGAAAACATTGTTAATAGTAGGCGTTACTATGGCAACAACAAAAAATTAAACTCAATCAACTCACAACCGTTAAGAAAAAATAAGTGTGATAGAATAAATTAAATATTGCCGTAAAAAATTTGGAAGAAAACTAAAAATTATTTAAAAAAGTTTCAAATTGAAATTTTCAATAAAATTGATGTAAAAAATAATTACCTTTATGATCAAAAATGAAATATAAATTAAGTATTTACAAATAAATCCTTAAAATTTCAACAAATAAAAGAATCGGTTTGATATTATACTTTTATTAATGATACGACTAGAATTTCCATAAACGGACTACTTAAAAGCTTATAAAGCAGTGGTCTTTATCGAAATAAATGATCCCAATTAATAAGAGGGAACCCGCACTGATAAAGAGAATTGTTGAAAATTTTACAAGCGTAAAATCTTGTGCGTACACGAAGATTATGATATTTTTCATAGGATTTATTAGCGCACGCTCTTACAAAACGCGTATTAATTTCCTCATTGATTTCATCCGTGGCTTATTTGGACGGCAAAAGTCCGACTCATGGACAGGCGCGCATACACACACACGACACCCAAAAGCTTCGATGATTATAAATCAAAGAGGTAATCTGCGCGCTTATTCCGATGATATTTTCATTCGAAACTTTCGAATCACATTTCTTTTGGGCATTGTTAAGAGCGAATTAACCGATCGTAAATTTCGTCATAGACTGCTCACAGTTATTCTAATTGATGTTTATTAATTAATCAACAAGACATTATACCTATGTGTGAATGGAAATCTTGTCAAGTTACATCGCGTACGCGCCGTCCATAAATAATAGCCGCACACACAAAAAAAATACTGCTAATTAATATTCATAAGGACAGCGTTGGCAATTAAATGTGATTGTTACAACTTATGCTGAACGCGAATGAACGGACGGAAAAAAATAAACTACAAGTAAGTCGGACCAACGAGCATGTCATTGAAATGAGTAGAGACAATAATTAATTGTTGATGGTTAATGATGAATGATGACTGGTTGGATTTTGTAGATATGCCGTTTCTCTAATAGTGATGAATCGTAATTTAAAAGTGTGTATATATATATATATATATATATATGTTTTTTAGTTGATGAGAAATATAAGGGTCACGATTTTGTTAATTGTGAACGATTCCAATCTGGCTCGCATTAATTATTCAATTGTCTTTAATGGAACCTCATACTTTTTTCTTTTGGATTTTTTAAGTGCTCATTTAATGATTTTAAAATTCCTTTGCTTGAGATAATTCATAAGAATTATTTGTAGTATTGTAAATTTGTAAATTGTAATTGAAAATGACTGCTTTGTTTTTTACATCAAGTATATCGAAAACTACATCTTTCAACGTTGT
Organism: Holobus sp. GC000080; assembly: GCA_030556065.1. NCBI lineage: Eukaryota > Metazoa > Arthropoda > Insecta > Coleoptera > Staphylinidae > Holobus > Holobus sp. GC000080. The sequence continues at coordinate 37,559 of JASKGO010006231.1, forward strand.
TTTGCTTAATTTAGATGTTGATTCCGCTACAACTTCAAACAAAATTAAATTATTTATCGATGAACATCTAACTTAAACAATTTTAAATGACCCCAAGTGCAATGTCGTTTCCAATGGTAGTTTTTTTAACTATTCTTTCGGTTTATTTCGTTAGCATTCGATTTTTTCTAACCCTTGGGAGGAAACTAATCGCTTTCCCTATCGTTGCTTAGTGATTTAAAAAAAGCAAAAGGAAGCAAAAAATCTCCAATAAATAAAAATTAATGTAGTATCAGGAAACACACCTTTCCATACATTCGAGGAAAAAAATATTTACCCATATAGCTTCTGATGAATAAATTTTTATTTGAGTGTTTTCCTGTTCGAAACATAATCCAATTTTTCGACGGCGGGTATGCCTTCCTTCGTGGTGTGGCTCGAAGCATTAAAAATCCTTATTAAACCATGATTATAAAACATTGTAATAAAATTTCACGCATTAAAATAAAATTCGAATAAATTATAAATAAACTGGTCGTCATTAAGAATATGTTTATGATACTTAACGTCACGTTGCCTCATATTTTCGTTAATAAATTACTGAAAACGAAAATAATAATCATAAAACTATAATGTGACTACTGAACCGACCGTGTGCATGCATTTTTCCTCTCCAGCTCTTATTAGTAGAGGAGAAGCTGAGGAAAAATATTATTATTATAATAATATTTAAATGCGAGCGCGCGTATAAGTGGAAATATATTAAGAGAAATTGTCCGCCGCGGACCAGCTCGACACTTTTATAATACCGAATATAAAACTAACCCGAACGTTATACGTTAGTTCATTCATAGCTCTTGACTGCCATCAAAAATATCGTTAAAGTTCCTCTAAATTTCATCTCTTTTTCAGTTTTCAAACTATTCGCTTGAAACTATTTGTTTGAACTTTGGATTTTCGGAAGTGTTTGAATTTTTCTAAAGATTAACAAAAAAATAAACTTAAATTTAAATGGTTTTTGTAGTAAAAATGGTGTTTTTAATTTCATTAAAATTCATTAGTGAATTTTGTAACAAAAAAAAAATGTTTGTTTTAAGTGTTTTTATGTAAACTTTATATATATATATATATATATATATATAAATATATAAATATATATATAAATATATATATATATATATATATATTTTAAAATACTAACAAGATATTTAAATTTTTCGGTATTTGCATACAAATTTGAATTTTATCCGACAGTCAATGGAAACTCGTTGAATTTGTCGAAGCTGAAATACAATATTCTACTTTTATTAACTAGTTTTCGTTAATTTTACATTTTTGTTTCTTCATAAATCTCTTAACTGCTTTAGATATTTGGCATAAAAACCTAGAAACTGTTTTGAAACAGAAAGTTTTACATTAAAGCACACGTTTCACGTGAAAAATTATAAATATGCATTTGTTATAAAAGATAAAAAGGGTGTGCCAGAGAAAATAATAATCAAAAAAGAAAAAATATAGTAAAAAGAAAATCCAAGCTTTTCTCTTATTAAGCCTAAATAAAGAATACAAAAAGGAATATGTAATTGTTATTCAAATAAATAATCATACATTTTTTATTAATTAAACAAAATAAAAACAATGCTTAATAAATAATCCCAAATCGTTACTCTTAAAACAGACAAACCAAAAACGAAATGAAAACCAAAATAAAAAACAAGAAGGAAAGAGAAATGTTGTAATTTAGCAGATCGAATTTGCATTTAAGAATGATTCGTTTTGAGTAGTAACGAATTCAGAATAAGGAATACGAACGCATCGAACGCGAGAGCCACGGCAAAGTGGACGCTGTTGCGTTCTGGTCTCTTGGTTCTCTCTGACGGTGGTGTTTTTTTGTCGTCGAAAGCGCGGCTCGCGTCTGCAGGACCTTTCAGTATAATTACAAAGGTCATAAATAAAAGTATCGAGGTACACATTTGACGTGCTCGCTTATTGTTCTATTAAACGAGTCAAAATGTTGGCCGAGAAAGAGACCCTTCTTCTTCTTCTTCTTCGTCTTCTTCTTCTCCAGCATCATCTCTCCGTCTGGCCCGGCATTTTTTCCTCTCATTGTTATTATTATTATTATTATTATGTATTTAAGTTGGACCGTTTCAGCCGTTTCGAGCTGTTCGTATATATAAAGCATCTATACGTTGTCCCTTCGCTGCTTCTGCTTTATCTGTCCAGATAAGATGTGTGTGTGTGCGTGCGTAGTGTTTCGTTTATTTTATTTCATATAGTTGTTTTTTTATTACCATTTTTTGGTCCGTTTAATAAATGGTTTTGTCGCGCGGTAGGCGAATGTCCCAGCGAGTGGAGAACTGGCGCGGCGGGCTCCTCTATTGTCCTCCGCTCTCCCGAAGAAGAAGAAGAAGAATTCCTCGAGAGGTGTGACACGGTGCACCCCTCGCCCGGCTGCCCTCGCTCTCCTCACTGCCCATCGCGCATTCCGCTTCATAATCAGTTATGCATATTAAGTTAGTTAAGCTCATTATTATACCCGCGGAGTCTCGTTATTTATACGCGACAGTATTAAATGTTCACATTTATGCATACGGTAAGTGCACACAACTTGTTTCCTGCAAGTGCTGCGCTTTATTATTCTTATTATTATTATTATCATCGTTATTAAGGCGATCCGCAGGCACAGGTAGGTAGGTACTATACGAGAGAGCCACATATAATACGGGAACACATAAGAGGTACATGTGTTAAGAAGATTAACAGGATTCCGTAATTGCTCATTCCATTACACCATTTAATATTATTTATTAATATTATTAGCAGCGCTTGCTTGCCTTAACTCGCGACTAATGCGCATCGTACTTTTCCTCATCATTTTCTTAGACGGAAAACACAAGCCGTTTCAATATACAGGCACCAGGATGTATATATTTGACTAATAATTTTATCATCTTTTTGGTTTTACCGACTTCTTAATAAAATTTTAAATAATTTTATTATTATATTTATAAAAGCAAATGTTTGTTTAAATACTTAAAAGAAATATTTAATTGAGCTTTTTTGTGTCATCTTCAAGTAGACACATAAATATTAAATGTTTGGGACACTGAATGTGCTTAAATTTAAATTATGGACCAACGGAAATTTAGGAACAATAAACAAATGAAGAAATGGATCTAATTTAAATATTTATTATTATTTTGTAAATAATAAATGAAACCAAAACACCGTTATGCTAAATTTTCTGCAAATTTCTTTATTATTATTATTTTTTAATACTTTAAAATTTAATTTATTCTATTTCTTTTTTATTTTAATAATGTTACAGTTTTTAGCACATTTTTAATTCTGTTTAGTTTCGCGAAATTTATAATTTTTAAAATAACGTCTGATATTTTGAATAACAAAATTTTTCATTTATACGGTGAAGAAAATTTTCCACAGCTGATGTATTTTACATACATTTGAAAAACATTTGAACCATTGCCTTAAAGGACTCGAAGAGCTCATTCAACGTATATAAAAAAAGGCGAACCGTGTCTTCCTCTGGAAACGAAAACGACAATACATGCAAGAAACGTCAGAGCTTCGGCTTGCAGATTTATAAACAACGTGTAATTTTCTGATTAGCACCTTGTCGGATCTCCCTTCGATATTTATTGGTGACGATCCGAACACGTTTTCACCTTTGTAGCGATATTATTCAGGAGCCTACACGTTTCACTTACGATTGCACACGGAAACACTGTCAACCGTTTCATACATTTTGCAGGAATCGTCCTTTTGTTTGGATTTCAGTGCCGGCACACCATCAATATTCATTTCGCATTTTTTTTTTTTGGCACCGTTACTTTCGGCGTCCCCAGCCGGCTCCTGATTTTCTCTCATATACGAATTTGCCTTTAAATATTAACCGTTTAGCGTTGCCGGATGAAACTGTTTGTGCGGAAGGGAAAAATGTGCCGATTGATTATCTTTCTTAATTTCGGCCGTGGAATTAAAATGACAGGACGTAAAATGTACATAGAGGTACGCACACACCACGCCTGACTTTACCTCCCACATCCAGTGCCATTGTAGTCCACAATCTTACACCATTAACAATGGCCCCACGGGATATCGTATACAAAATACATAAATACATTGAATTCATTATGAGCGTACATATATCTGGTGCGTTCGCTCAAACGCACACTGCCATCCGCCGCTTAAGACATACGCTTTGGGTATTCACGTGGCCGACTGCTGCGGACCTTAACGAGCTAATCAATAGATCACGGCCGGTCCTCGATCATTTATCATTTCCCTTAAAGAGATTTGTAATAACGATCTTCGATTCGTCTGATTTCCTCAAATCTTTACCACTCTTTTTCTTTTTCATATATTTATTTATTTATTTCGACAATTTGTTGAATAAGTTTCATATTTTATATTTTCCTATTAATATTGAATGTTTTTATTTCAAAATGTTATGCTTTACTAGATTTTGTCATTTTCCAAAATTGATTGTCTAAAAAATCCCAAAAAGTGAATAAAACTATTAAAAATAAAAATAATAATTTAAAAATCAATCGTTAGAGAAATTTCCGGTTACACCGGAAGTGATACAAAATTTGAATATTAAAAATTATGCTTTTTTTTATTTCAAATGTCAATTGTTTCCCAAATGTTAATCAAATCCAATTAAAAAACATTAAACTAAATGTTTAAACCTTAAATCTCCCACAAAAATCCAAAAAAAGTTACTAGAAACACAATAATAAACATTTTCAAAGACAAAGCAAATTAAAATCAAAAGTTGAGGAAATTACCGTTTTAATCGGAAGTGAAACAAAATTGAAATATTTGTTTCTGGCGATAAAATTGTCCTTTTTACAACTATTTATTTGATTTATAATTAAATTTGTTTGGTAAATTAAGAAATGAAAGGGGTGAGCCACTTTTGTTGTCGTCCTATAAGGTACCTAAATTAAAAACATCCGTTTTTTTTTTCTTTTGCAAATGTGAATTGATTCCCAAATGTTAATCAAATCCAAATAAAAAACAACAAAAACTAAATTAAATTAAACAATAAATCTCCCACAAAAATCCAAAAAAGTTTCCTGCTAACACATTAATAAACAATTTAAAAGACTAAACAAATTAGATAGAGAATCCAAATAAGTGAACGATAATTTATTCAATAATTTAAAGTGGAAAAAAGGTAAACAGTTTCAACTGCCCATTGTCCACCAACGACAAGACCTCTGCTTTGCCACACACACGAGCGCGCGCTCACCAAGATGACACGCGAAGAAGATTTACGAAGAAACGCAAAGAAATTGGGATATGGAAAATTAACGAAGCGATATGCAAATAAATAAAGAGCACTCGTAGGTGGTTCGTTGAATCATTATATCTTTACCTTTATTTATACGCGGATATTTTATTGAAGCATATTTCTGCCAATTGACTCGCAATTGACATGTACGCATACAATATATCCGTGGCAGATTTTAATGCTGGTTTATTACACCAGAAAATATAATTCCAGGAAGGTTAGTGGCGACAAAGAGAGACAAATGTTCGACTGGGGGAGACAAGAGGAAGCGAAAGAGACGATTTCACTTAAAAGTTTATTACGAAGAGTATATCTCCGCTTCTTTAAGCGAACGTATAGTCAAGTGGTGTGTGTGTGTGTGTGCGTGTGGCACTGCTCTCTGCATTTTACACCGGTGTCCTTCTTGGCCTCTCTTCTCTCTTATAATGAATGAAATAAAGTGAATCGAAGATGTGTCCACCACATTAAAAATAACAAACAGCTTGCAAGTGATTGCAATTGGACGTATATGTATACCGAACGAATACTCGGGCCGTATAAATAAACATTTTACGCGTTTTTCTCTTTTTCGCCTCCCCGGCGTACATTTCAAGCGCCTTACGATATGTATTAATGCCACACTATAAAATTTATACATATAAATGCACCTATAAACATTTCATTTTATATACACGTGCATTACTGACTGCAAAAAATCCACTGCATAATAATAATTGCTGCCTCTACGCCGCGAACAGGATAAATTGTCTCTTCGCTTCCAATAATACCTATTTCATTCAACTTATAGAAATACCTATACTGGATGCTCGGTAATTTTAAGTTTCTATGACAACTCCAAAGAATGTTTTTCGATTTTAAACAAAATCCAGTGAAGTAAAGCTAAAAAAATGTTTGTAACGAGAACAAAATATTGAAATTAGAAGTTTTTTTATATGTGACATTATATCTTTTGATATAATGCTATATATTTTAAAGAAAAATGTGAATCTGGTTGTTTTTAATTTTTCCTGGGACTTCAAAATAGAATTCATTGACTGATACAGGGGGATTCTCATCATTAATATGGTGAATCATAAAAAAGCAGTATTTATTTTTTCGATTGTTAATTTAAAAAAAGCTGATTTTTAAAATTTTTTTTTATTAATTTAAAATATGTTTTGGTTTTAAAATTTGAATCATTACATTACATTTGCCTTACATTTCGGACAAATTTTCGTTCTTATTTTACCCACAGAACCTCAAAAACAAGAAACTATTTCTCCAAAGCAAAAAAAAAGAAGAAGGAAAAAATCTATCAACACCCGGTATACAATATATGTACAAATGTGCTTATATAATTAGTCGCTATCTGCACTTCCTCTCTATCTTTATTGTTGCTATTATCATCATCGGGAAAGGCTGGCACGCACGGCGTAATTTCGAAGATCCATAAAACGCCCGTGGGCGGCTCGACAATAAATCTTCGGCGTACGCAATAAATAAAACACCGAAGAATAAAACAAAACCACACGGCCATAAGAAAAGGAGAAAAAAAAAGAGCCAACGATATACTCGCGCGCATAAATTAAGAATTATTATGTAATCCTCAATTTACTCGTCATCTTCATTATTAAAATAGTTCACGTTCGTTTGCTTCGTCGTCGTATACTATAGTATAATCGAATTATTATTAAATTCCGCTCCGCTCCGACCTCCTTGCCATATCCATCCGACGTAGCATAGGTACATGCGGACGGATCAGCTCTTGGAAGTACTGGAGGATGAAGGTGGACACCTGGGGCACGAACCGTCGCGATACCATCTCTCACCGATACATAATTAATTGTGTTTTTATATTCTGTTTAATCATTCTATTAGAAATGATCTTCGATTCTTATTCTTCGACATCTTATGCTTAAGTTTTCATGGGTATTATGTACCACTCGGAGAATACAACACAACAACAATAACAGCAAGAAGAGTAACAATACGCTGATTGAGTGTATACGTTTTGATTCGAGCGCGGAGAAGAAGAATAAGAAAGAAGAAGAGACGCGCGTGCATTTTCCAAATGCCGATGCAAAGTGTTTCTTATCGGTGCCTTCATTAACGATCATCAGGTCACTAATCAACGTTACATATTATAATCTCAAATAATAAAAAAAGTATTTAAGCGATTATATCGGATCGCACGTCAGTTCATTATGAGTAATATACGGAGAATGTTTTATCGGTATTAAAAGTCGTGTTTCTTTGGTCTAAGTACTGTGAAATCATTTCTACTTGAGTCTTTTTTGCACATGAACTTTATAGCGATTTGTTAAATGACAAAATCAAATTTTTTCACTTTCTTTATGCTTTTTTAATAATGTAATTTCTGAATTTGATATACCGGGTTATATTTTTTCATGTTTGCACTTTTTCTTTTGTTTAAAAAAAAATTATTAAATTTTTGGACTAACATCTTGAGAATAAAATGTTTAATTGTCGCTTAATAATTAAAATGAATGGTAATAGTTATGATGTCATCCTCAGTGCATTTTTTTTAATGTAATCAGAAATGAAAATATTTTGAAATGCAAAACAAAAGCAAAGATATTGAGAAATAACCAACTAAATAAATTATAATAACTATTACAATAAAATCATCATTATTTTCTTAATAAAATCAATCTAAAGTTATTTGAAGAAACAAAAATTACCCACTTCCGGTTTAACTGGAAGTTATAAAGTTTTAAATCGAAGCTTTTACCTATAATATAAACAAAGAATATTGGTTTTATCACTTGGATTTAGCTAGTATTTTTAAATCAAAAAGTATTAAAAAAAACGAATTATTTACCATAAGAAAATAAAAATTAGACAATATGATGTTAATTATAATAATTTTGATTAGTAATGATGAAGACGAACTAAAAAGAATGAGTGAAAGGGGAGAGATGTGGCAATCGAGCAAGCAAGGCAAGTATTACAAGAGTAAAATATGCTTTTTCGTGTAGATAACGATCAGATGGCTGGGGTATTTAATCCTGCAGAGCTTTAGTGCGTTAACGACGGCCCGGTCGGGTTGATCATTAGTCAATATGTCCATTTGCTAGGGTACAATTATGATTTAGTTATGCAAACAAGCGGGGGTCAGTGGTGTGTGATTGATAGACGGCTCTACATCGCACTTGAGGCGCCGATCCTTGTTAGTCGCTAAACAATCGTTGCCTCCTTTTCAGGATAACGATCCTTACTTCTTTTTTCATACTTTTTACTTAATTTCTATTTATCAATTTTTTATTTTTTATCATTCCCTTTTTCCTTTTATTGCTTTTAAAATTACAAAAAAAATCTATCAATCGATAAATAATTTACTTGACATTGATTTTTTGTTCACAGGTTGCAATTGCAATTATTTCAAAATAAATATTATCAGCAATTTTCAAATATAAAATTTGTGAAAAAATGTTGCCTATTTTGCTTATATCGCATAGTAATTACAGAAACGGCAAATGTTTAGAGGAAAAAAAAAAGCAAAATTCGTTTGCATTGTTATAAATTTGAAAGCTTGTCCAGAGTATATCTGTATGCATAGAAAGTCACAGTCCATTAAACAATTATAACTCAATTATGTAAATATAATGACGGTATCAGTTTAGCAGGAAATTAACGCAAGAGAGACAAGTTAAAACAGTGCGAGAGGGTTGTCAGACTAAAATACAGTGCACAACGGCAAACAAAGCGGACGTGTTGTTCTCGCTTCACGATTATTATTATATTAAACTTTGCTAATTTGGAATGAGTCGTGAATGGGCGCGGGGCGATGATATATTTCGTTAATTATATGTATGCATTTCGGAAATTAAATTGTGACCTGCCGGCGATGACGATAACACCTCTAAGCGTTCGTAATATTTATTACCGCTTTATTTGTATCGCTCTACGCGATTATAATTTCCTGTCCATACAAATTCACTTTGCCATGTAAATTGTCGCTGTCAACTAAATTATTGTCAGACTTTTTTTCAGTTTTTGCTTTGCAATGTAATGTAGTTGTTAAAAACCGTTTTTAATTTGAAAAACTTTGATTTTTTAATGGAAAAACATTTTATTATTTTCTTACTTGCTTTCCTTTTTTTAAATTAAAAATAATTTGTCAAAAAAATTTTTTTATTGTTCGATGCCTTTTTTTGAAAATATGGTAAAGTTAAGGATTATTTTGGGGAAAATTGGGGAAACAAAAAAAAATCATCCCTTTCAAAAATTGTTGGTTAATTGAACAATTCGTTTTTGTAATTTTTACTAAGATATCTGCTCATGTATTATATTAATTATTTTTTGTATTAATTTCTTTGGGTGCTCGAAAAGAACCCCAATAATTAAAAGTTTTGAAACAAATAACCGTTTTTTTTCAAATTGGAGAGTTTCTTTTAAAATTTAAAGTTGATGTTTGATACCATTATTACCGGAAGTAACCAATTGCTTAAAATTTAATAAAAGACAAAGTAAAGTTTTGAAAAATATTGCAAAAGAAAAAAAAAAACAGTTTCAATAAAGATAACAACCCTAAAAACATCCGGAATTTGAACATTTCTTTTTTTATATATAAAATTTATTAAAATTTTGGGAAAAGTAAAAAAAATCATAAAGTAACTTAAAGAAAATTTAATAAGTAACTAACAGTGACCCATGTAAAAAAATATATTTAACATTAAAAAAGGGTAGTTAAGTGAAAGGGCAGAAAACGAAGCAATGAAAAGTCGCATTAACATTTCGTCCACTTTGAGCACACATTTGGAAGCAAGCAAATGTTAAGTAAAGAAGATTCGAGGAAGCAATTCCTGCTTCTGCTATCTTTACCAGTAAAGTAAGTATTAGAGCTAGGAAAATTTAACTTATATTACGGATACAGTTCGTAGTACAAGTAGTGCATACAAATAAGGACATATTAACAACAAACGAGTAAAGCCAAAGCCGAACCGAGTAGGAGTAATAGAGACGGAATGGAGAAGAAGAAAAAATAGAAGTAAAAGAAAAGAGTTTATAATAGGCACATAGTTACATATAATATTAAATTATCCTTATTTATTTACGTGTCATTAAAGTCGTCGTCGTCATCGTCATCGCAGTGCACGGCCTTTTTCTTTTTCGTTTCGGTTTCGTACGACTGACTTTTCTCGTCATATTCCTATTAACATCTTTGCATACATAATTTAACGTACGCGTACAAATAGGTAGTTAGAATCAATGTAAATCAAGGAAGCACACGCCCTTAATAAAGTTAACAAGCTGTGGATGCATGTAATTTATCTTAAATGCCTTTAATAAACAAATACGCAAGCAGAAACTGTCGTCGTCGTCGAAGCAGTCAACTACTTTTTTTTTCTTTTTCAATTCAATTCGTTTGCGTTTGCTTGAGGTAAAGGTAAAGGTGAGAGTGTTCCACCCACTACTGCTCTCGATATGTTCACGTCTTAATTGTGTGTGTATACTATGTGTATTGCTTCCACCAATTTTCCAGCCACCATATTGCGGTCAGCAATTATCCCAAGTTATGGTAGGCTAGCGATATTATTTAGCGGAGAACGATTCCTCCTCCACACTAACACACACAGAAGACGCGGTCGACAGCGAAGAGCGCAAGAGAGAAAGAAGGATAAGCTGAGAGAACTTATTAAAATACGTGTTATTGTTTCCCTTAGAGTCACGTTTCTGTTTCTCACGGGATCCATATCTCATCGCCGCTATTATATTTTACGTACTTATTAGAATATTAAGAGCGATCCTCATTATTCTTCGCTCTTTGCGGTTATACAGGGACTTCTTTTTATTTATGGCAGTCGGTTTTTTTTTCGTATTTTTGCCGAAAGTTTACTGAACTTTTCCAATTACTCTTTTACCTGCAAAATGTTGCTAATTTATTTTTTGAAACAATTTTTTTTTAGAAAAAAAAACATTATGAGTTGCATTGTTTAAGTTTAAAATATAAAAAGTTAAGTTTTCTATTTTTAATTAATATTTTTTCTTAATACTAGCAAATGATAACTATAGGGAAAATACAGATCCTGTATAAGAGGAAAAGCAAAGGCGAACCATCCCAGTGGTACCTCTAGTAGAAGGAAGGCAAATTATAGTAAATTATTTATTACAAGACAAAGGTGTAGAATAGCTCCGAGAACGTCAGAAAGCAAAGGCAAAACAAAAAATGCCATAGGTTTATCGAGTTATTATCTTTTCATGGTTAATTTATTAGTCTTAAATGCGAACACGCGAACTTATCTTTAGGTATAGGTCTACAAAAGTATAAGCACACACAAATCTACTCTCAACTCAATACTCATATACTCAACTAACTCAACCTATAGGTTGGTTGGTACGAAAGAAGGCCCAGTAAAAATCTCTTATACGACGCCATGAATCATCTGTGCAATATAGAAATGATTTTTTTTCCACTGATACGGTACCTACGTTTCAATTAAAAGTCGAGCAATAAATTTGCAAATGTGTGCTACATTCGTTGTGTGTGCGTGTGTGTGTGTGTGTGTATGGTACGTGTGGTAAAGTTTAGCGGGGGCCAGATCGGGGCGCATAAATCAAGGACCAACTTCAGTAGCTACGCTATAAACGGAAATTTAATTTACTCTCCGCACGTTGTTCGTTTTAACATACGTATGTTGATATGCTATAATTGCCAATTTATATTCAAACATGGTGCAACAACAAAAGGTATCTATGTAAATGCTCCTCTCGACGCTGATGCCTTCAAACTATTACCATTATTGTTATTATTGCTTCTAATAATGGATAACTTCTTTTAGCAGTGCATTTTATTATGCGCAAGCTTTTTTTTTTCTATTCATTTCACTGGATACGCGCAATTTTGCGTTCAATTTCTCGGTAAATATTATAAGCCTAATTGACGTAAATTATTGCTTTATAAATATTCCATTTGCAGACTTTTTTGCTACTTTGGTTTAAAATTCCTTTAAAGCTTTCCACTTTTATTGAACTATTTCTGAAGCTTTTGGATGCGTTTTTAAATTAATCGTTTTTTTTTCCGTAATTATTCGTAATTTTTGTACCTTCAAATAGTTACCGTTTGTCAATTTCATTTTATACGATTCTTTAAAAAAATCCCAGCTAAATTCTGATTAATATTAAGCGAATTAGTAACTAACAAATTCAGTCTTTTGATTTTTGCCCCGAATTTAACTTTTTTAAATGTCAACCCTTTGGTTCCTTAGGATTATTCAATTATCTATTTTTTAATGAATCGATTGATTTCAGATTGATTAAGTTTCATTAAAATAATATAAACTGATGTAAAAATTAAATAATTAAAAATCGACGTAAAGTATTGTTTTATAAATATTGCATTTGCACTTTTTCTACTTTGCTTTAAAAATTTCTTTAAAGCTTTCCTCTTTAATTGAACAATTCCTAAAGTTTTTTGGTACTTTTTTTATATATATATTTTTTTTTTAATTTGTGTACCTTTTAATGACAACCCATAACAATTTTCTCTTTTGATGATTAATTTGAAAAAATCCCAGTTAATTCTGATTTATACAATTTTAATCAAAATAGTAACTAGCAAATTCAGTCCTTTAAATTTTTCCACCAAATTTAAGTTTTTCTAATGTCTTTACTTTGACTCTCTAGGAGAATTAAATTATTTATTTTTTAACGAATCTATTGATATCAGATGTCCCATTAGAATAAAAAAAAACTAATGAAAAAATAAAATAGTTACAGAAAATCAGAGGCCTAATAGACAATCCAGTATAAAATATAATTCAGTTATTAATAGATAATACATAATAAATTAAACATAACGACACAAATAATACAATTAATTAAAAAAAAGCTTCACTGTCGATACAATTAGAAACTTTTTTTTGGAATAATAAAGTCAATCAATAAATCTACCAGCATACCGAATGCATATATTCTTACCCCATAAGCCACCATAGTAAAAAAAAATAACCGTTACAATTTCCACTCGATTAAATAATAACAATTAAACAGTTAAAAACTTGCAGAAATTTCACACGAAACAAAGAATAATGAAAAAAAAACTTAACTGGTCGTAACGAAACGTCCACCTTTGCAATTATAAAGGCCTTATTAAACGTTTAGATTAATACCACTTATTTGCCACGATTATTTTATTCGTACTACAATTCGAATGAACCTTTAGCAAACAAAACGCATCTAAACTTCTAATGCATGGCAATTTCCTTGCGAAATAATAGCATAAACATAAGTTTATTCATGATACAGAGTAAAAAATGTTAACGATTCACTTGGAAATGTCTAATTTCCTATTCGAGAATGGCATTCTTTGCATTAAGGGCATTCGTCCAGTATTTGCGAGTCGTCTGCGCATGGAAATTTCATGCAGTAGGAGGAATTTTCAGAAAGAAAAGGAAAAAAAAATTAAAAATCTTACATTAGTATTATGTATATGGTAAAAAGGGAAATTGCTGAGTAGGAGAGCCTGTTATTGCACAGTGCAGGTAAAACAGCGTGACGACATTTTTACATACGTACATGACGACTCAATTGGCGAAGTAATTAATTTCAGCAAGTCGGCAATTGAAGACATAATGATAGTGTGCGACTGCGACTCTCAATTCCACACACAGTGTCTTCGCATTTACAATTTCTTTTCTTTAAATTTTTCATGCAAATTTCAATTGTTTTTTATTCTAAATTTATTGTCCGGTTTGGTTCTCAATAAAAAAGTATCCTTCCCAAATAAAATATTTCAAATTAAAGTTTTTATCATAATATAATTAAAATATTTTTTATTTTCTTAATTAATTGATTAGTTTTTAATGTTTAAATGATAAATATTTTCGAAAATTTAAATCAGGTATTGTAAAGACAATTCGGAAAGAAACAAAAGACCCAGTAAATAATGTGTTTAGTAGACGTAACGCAAGTAAATACGATATGGAAACGAAGAGTCAGAATGCATATATTGCGATCGCGAGCAGTTCATGTTTATGATACACTTAATAGATGTCATTAGAGCAATTATCTTTCTACGGGTAATTATGCATGTGGTCGTATTGTCTAACAGGAAGTGATTTTTTTAAGTAAGCTCGCCCACATCTATAATCAAAGTTAAACGTCTAACAATGGTCTATTAGACTTTCACATTTTATTGTGTGATCTGGATTTCCAGAATGCACCTCTCTTCGACACCACTCGCTTACAACAACAACAACAATAATAATAATAATAATAAATATAATTGAAAGCGATCGTTAATTGCCGCCTCTAAGCGCATAAACATCGAATTTTACTTCATTGCTTTGCTCTCGCGTCACTCTGTATATCTCTGTGTGTATCTATGTGGTTTGTATACGTCTGAAGCTGAAGCATCCGAGAAGACTAGATGCTGATGGACCGGTTCCGTTCATTCACAATGTACACAATAATCATTATACGAGTTGACGATGATGATGATTTTCGTGCGTATAAACGCGGTGGACGCACTGATTCCCTTGTCCGACTTTGTGAATGAATGAGCGCTCTTTTTCGACCGATTCCTCGCGCGTCTAGGAATTTGTATTTGAGATATTGTCTTTGGAGGGGTCAAAGACCGTCAAGCTTCGGGAATTTCGCTCTTTTAATATTGTAATGTTGTTAATATTGTAAATGTATTTAAAAATTGACGATTTTAAATTTTACTGTTAAAAATTTTATTTTATTTTATATTTAGCTGAAGAATATACCTTTTAAAGTGAATTGTTTTTATTTGTTAAGAAAACACCAATCCTGTGTAAACTCAATCTAATGTAACCAAAGCAATCCCAATTAAAACTATCGCTTTAATCGAATTAATAAATATAAACTTTTTTGATTGCCAAAAACTGACTAAAAACTTTATACTGCCAAAAAGGAAAAAAAAAAGTCGGATAATTTTTTTGCATATAATTTTTTGAAATAAATATATATTTAAAAAACAGGAGTTCAAAGTGGTTTTGCAACCGATAATTGTTATTGAGTGCTAGATACTGAAAACCGCAATGCGAAATCTAATTATCCGTTGTTAATTACGAAAAACACAAAGGAAACCGTGCACACACTGTCTTGGCAATAAATTACTTACTTTCTCCTCCACTACGCTCCGTTTCGTAACTTTCCAAATATTTGTAGTCGCCACACTTTGACACAATGCTGCTTTTATTGCGACATCTCCGATTCCTATTGATTGGAACATATTCGATACTTATTAGAAACGTTGTGCTTTTAATTAATGACATTCATTCTATTTTCTCCTAGGCTACGAGACTTTTATACAAATGTTATTAATTTTTTTACTCAGTCATTAACATTGTCTTTCTATGAAATGCCTATACAAAATTTTTCAAAGAAACAAGTTAAAAATTTAAACCTACATTTTATGCTGTTTATGCTAGTTTTCAATATATTATTAGCAAATTTTTCCTAATTTACACATTATACATAAGCAAACATCGCTAATCCAGCTTTTTTCGCCGATTGCAAATTACATAAATTAAATTTAGGCTAATGGCTCCCTTTGCATTGGAAAAAAAGGTCAAAAAAGACATCAATACTTTGTTAATCCTATAAATATAGAAAATAAACAATTAATGCCAGCGAGTGCAATTAGTGGTAAACGATTTATTTAAGTATCGTGTGTGCCTAATTAGTGCGCAACTATGTGTTTGTCCGCAGAAGATGCTAATTCAATTAACTGCTGCTTCTGGAAAAGTGTAAACAGAAATGATTTCGGTGAGTATAATTAATACTAACTAGTAGAGTAAGTCAATATTGGGATACGTCTTGTTTAAGAGTGATTATTACACGAATTACGCTTTGTTTGTTTCGTTAAAGCTCTAGAAGAGCTCGTCCCGTCCACGGGAGTGCTATTAAATTTCACAACAAATAAACTTTCGGTAATTACTCTTAAGTGAAGCAGTCATAAAATTTCAAGCATCAAACGCGTTCTATGTCCACTTTTATTACTGCTCTAACATTACTGGCCATACAATGATTATACAGTCAATTTTACAACATTTTCCCATATAATTGATTACTGTTTTAAACGTATTTTTCGTGC
Source organism: Holobus sp. GC000080 (assembly GCA_030556065.1). NCBI lineage: Eukaryota > Metazoa > Arthropoda > Insecta > Coleoptera > Staphylinidae > Holobus > Holobus sp. GC000080. The sequence continues at coordinate 53,923 of JASKGO010006231.1, forward strand.
TTCTTTATTCATTTGTCAACTCTCTTTTATTCAATAAGCATTTATTATTTAATTTCCCCAAAATGTACCCAACTGGTAATTCAAAAATCAGTTTTAGCACACAAAAAGTAAAAAGCATGTGAAACAATAAAAGCAATAAAAAAAATGAAGAGACAATTAATAAACGAAACCATTAGGATTGCCGCCTGTGTATTTATGGTACCCATATCAGAAGCAATTAATTTGTTAAGCGACACTCGGTCTATTAATAATATTAAGATTCCGCTCTCCTTTGAATGGCACATTACAGAGATTCGTAATTGATAAATTGGTGCGGCCATAGTAAAAATACACGCTGATGTACCGCGCACTCTTCTTCGTATGCTGCCCCGAGTGTTCAGTCTTCTCAATGTATAATTGTTTTAATGCGTTTCCTTGCATTTATTATTCAATAATAAATAAATTACAGCGATTAGAAAATTGCCTCTTAAAGGGCGAGTTAAGAGAGCCGGACAGTTTATTATTATTATATTAATCATTGCGATTATTAACGGTCGCTCTTGTCACCAACCATTTATTTTCCACATACAAATATGATCTGCGGATCTGTGTCTCCTCGGTGTATGGAATAGTAGCTAGCGAATGCGCTAATGAAAACGCCAAATGTTATATTGCCAGTTGACGTCAGCCTATGCATTGTTAATGTTTTAAGTGTTTGCTAATTAGAGGATTTAATTCGCTTAATAAGGGACGGCCTTGTTGGTCATTTAACTAAATGAATCTAACGACACGTGTTAATGGTCTTAACCAGTATTAATTGGTATTGATTTTTAGGTTGATTAAGGTCCGACTGCACTACAATTACACATTGATTTAGTAATGTCTTCATATGAATGTCCTTTTTTTATTGGGATTATTTTTTCTTTTCATTATTTTTTTTAAATTTTGGTGAATTTTTTAATTTATGAAGTTGAAAAAAACTTTAAAATAATCCTCAAGAAGCTTTTTCTTAAAAAAAAAATTAATGGAAAAACAGTTTTCATTACATAAAAAGAAAACATATCACAATTTTGAAAATTTCCTGCTTGAAAAATTAAAATTAATGGTTTAAGAATAATATTTTTTTGCTTAACAATTAATTTTCTTAAGCAAATATTAAATTCATTAACATTAAATAAACTTACTGTAAACAGTGCAAAATAATAAAACAAAAATCAAAAATTAGTCAGTATGTGTATCGGTGTAATGAAAAACTGGTAGACCTTAAACGTAAATCAATTAGCATGATTAGCACATATTTCATTATTTAAATAGGAAATGTTAATTGTTGAACGTAACCGTTGCTTAAAAGATATTTTTAGGTGGTATTTAAACTCGGGAATTATGTTAATGAGTCGTCGTGTGTTTTTTCACGTGAAAACACTAAATTGTCGATGTGGGCGTCCACACATATGACTAACTAACATCTTCTTCTTCAACATCTCCATCCATTGCGTTAATCCATTGTGTGTGTTCTTTTCGGTTAATTTTTTTCCAAAGTTTCTCTCCACTTAGCGCGCGTAATTTATTGGTCTAGTACTATATGATCTAAGTTTCTTCATCCATCTACGCGCTTCAAACAGCCAGTATAGATAGCTCTTTGCCATGCATAAATTTCAATTAAAATTCTAGTAAATTATTGTTCGCACGGCGCGTTGTTGCGTTAATACTCCTTTTTTATGGTGCTGATGGCAAAAGGAATCTGCGTGTTATCATTCGGGTCGCGTTTATTAATGTCATTAAGGAGTGCCGCGAGCCTACTTTAGACAACTCAACTAAGAGATTAATAAAAGTTGAAGAAGAAGAAGAAGAAGAAGAAGAGAAGAGCAGGCAGATAAAGCGCGCGAATGACAAAAATATTGTACGCAACGGCACACACAAAACAAGTATGCAAAATAAAATGGTATTTTACGACTGCCTGACTATCAAGCAGGAATTTCGTCGTATAGTGAATAATAATAATATGCCGAGCACTAACCGAAATGTACAGTTGGAAATTATTATTGTTTTTCCCCTCTGTTTTGTCGTCTCTCCATTTCTCTGTCTCTTTCTTCTGTCTAGTATGTTCTGTACATTTTGTTGCTCGTTAGAATTATTTCATTTAACGCGCCCAATGTTCGTGAAATTAGTGCTCGCGACTAGCAAGGAAACGAGCGAATTAATAATCACTATTTAGTAATAACAGGTCTATTGAATGCGTTATTAAAAGCGCCATTGTCGTTTCATTTGTCTGGCCTTTTTTCTTTCCTTCATATACACTGTACTCATACATTTCGGTTTTAGTAAAACTTTCGTTTTACGCTTCGTGTCATTTCTCGGAGCGCTTTCTTGTATTATTATACATTACAAATTTGCTTCAATTTTCCATTTTAATTGTACCGTTAATAATGTAACAAAAGAACTTTTTAATGGATATTTTTGGTCGGCTAGTATTTTTTTATTTTTTTTTTCATTGCTAAATATTCTGGTTTTGCCCATTGTTATTCGTTCTTTTCTAGTAATTACATCAAACGTTACGAACGTGATTAATAGAAATGTTTTCTTCATATTCGTGTGTTGAATTTTAATTGCTTTGTTATAAAACAAAAAAAAAGCTTTAAATCAAAACACCAATACACAAACGGTTTTTTCTTTAATGATTAATATCGTTTATTTGTTGAAAGTATTACACAATTATGAATATATGATTAGTTTTTTTTGTTAAATAAATTATTGTATTTCGTGTTTGGAATATTCATTTAATAAATTAATATAAAACAGAAAAATCTCAATATTGACGAAATTATCAACAAAATTAGTAATGTTTGTTTTAATGGATAAGTCAATTTATAAATTGCAAAACAGGGGTATTACAATGGTTAATCTGTGGATGTGTAAGGTCCAAGAACTATGTATATTGTATATCTTGGAAGAAGAGCTTTATTCGATTTCCCAATAAAGACAGTGCGAGCTTTTATTGTCCTGTTTTCCGATATAGACCTAATTACACGCTCGAACGCAATATAGCTAGGATAGTGACGAATGTGTGGAGGAGAAGGTACACGTGACAAGTAACGGTGGCGGCGGTGACAAGCCCTTAGGCATCGGATTAGTCTGCTGGGGGTTCATTGCGCGTCCCGAGCTTACTTAAGGCTTACAAGGTGTTAGTAAACGATGGACAGCGCAAAACGCAACTTTTACTTTTTTCTCTCCTTTACCGTGTTATGGTTTTTTGTGCAATAGATTTTTCAGAGGACTCTTTTCCTAAGGAAGAATCTAATGCATTTAAAATATTAGCTAAATATATTTTTTTCTTTTCTAGCAAAAAGTAGTTTCTAATAAATTTACCAAAATTTAAAAAGTTGTCTTAATTTTTAAGTTAAAGAAGCAAATTGTACATTTTAAACGAAAATCGAAATTAGCTGTCAATTTTCCTTTTTTTATTACTATTTTTGAAATTCTGCTTTATTTACAAACCAAGCCATTACCAAATTACTTCAAACGAAAACACCCAGTATAAACTTGATTCAAAATTCAACCAGATTACGTGCGTCGAGTGGAAACACGTAAAAAAGTTTGTGGTATTTCTTGAACCATCCGAGTTCATTCATGAACAAAAGTCTCTGAGGACGTTAAAAACATACATAATGTATACAATTATCAACTAATTACCGCTGACATCTGAAATTCCGCAGCCCCTAATGACCGCAAAAAGATGGCCGGCTTCCGTTGGCGGCGATCACACGCAATCATACATTATACGTAGGTATATTAATGCAGCGCGTCGTGTAATGAAAAGACTGCAATTGAATCGTAAGTTGGAATTAAACTGTTAGGCTTTACGCACAATGAGAGAGTGACTGGGTGTCATTATAGTCGGTGCATTGAAACGAATGCGCCTCGTCGTGCCTGTGCCTGTGCCGTGTTCCCGATGGTGGAGAAACGAAGGGAAAAAACGAAATTAATGGTGCACTTTTATAGGTAGATGGGCTGGTGGGGGCAATTAGCGTAGCGCGCCTTGCAAAAAATTGCAGATTTCCTTCGGCGACCTAAAAGGTTGCATGCATATTAAGTGCATATACGATATATGCAAGTCGAAATGTGTTCTTTGGAGGCGGAATGACGAATGTCGCTAACGAACCGGTAATCTTCCCCTGCAAATTATTGTGTTCTAGCTGTTACGCTACGTTGTCTCTCTGGCTGCGGATTCGCAATTTGCACTACATGCAAATGCATTTTTTCGCTCATTAAAATGATGGCTACTCGTTATTGTCATTAGCTTGTTTGCTTGCTCCCATCGCACGCGATTCCATTCCACTTAGAAAACGATGTTCGATTACCATATTAGCAATGACTATTCTATATCTATCTATCATCTTATTGTATGCCACTTAAAACTACCGCTTATTACGTCGAATCCATTTACGGATATTGCTTGTGTGCACTTACTAAAGATTTTTCTGCTTGCTTGTTTATGCTGTTTAAAAAAAAAATTAAATTCTTCCAATGTTCAGCTACTTATCATTGCATTTAAAAAATTTATCAATATTCTGAACATATTTTTTTAGTTTTCCTACATGTTTTTAATAAGGAAACTAATTTTATAAAAAGCAATCTAATTAAAGAAATTTTAAAAGAATGGAAGAGAAAAACTAAAATAAAAATAATTAAAGAAAAATGTAATAGGAATTGTCCATATAGGTTTATTCTTCCGGTTCGTTTATCAATATACTTAGATAGTACGTTTGTGGCCTCTGGTAAGACTCTTAAGGCCTCTCTCATCTTTAATATAATATATAAAGAACAAAGGGCATGGCACAATGGCCAATCGACTTACGTGACATAATGGCTGCTCCTTCACATATTGTATCAAGCATGATATTATATAATGATGACAATGACGGTCTAGAACAAGGCCTAAAACTATATCTGTGTGTGTCCATTGTGCAATCTTATCTGGCATTGTTGCAGCTCGCAGGCTCATTGTGCTCTTGCAATTCCTCTTATTAATACATTATTGACTAATCTGCGTCGGGCGAGATGCATTATGGATTTATCCTGCAGATTTACCCTCACCATAGGGTGTCAAAATTTTCTTTTGATGCGATAATTAATTAATATAATTAAAAAATTAATAACTCTCATAAGAATATAAAAAATACTAAAAAAAAAAAATTCTACGCAACTTTAACAAATACAAAATAAATTTAAAAAAAAATTGTGAAAAAAAAATTGAAAGCATTGAAATTGGCAAAGGGGATGAAACGTGAAAAGTGTTGTTCCGGGCAGTCCCGGAGTTTCTTCTACTGACCGGACGGGCGCTCTGACGTCAGGCGTCGAAGTGTGCGGACGCGGCAGCCGCTAGCCGATGATGGCACATTTAAAAATATCCGAGCTGGCCGACTATGTTCGGAAAAGCGAGGGTGGGCAAGTTAACTTAGGTTCAGTTACTATTTCTGAATTCCACACTTAATTTGCATGCGTGTGTGTGCCGCGCGTCCGAATGCTGGATCAGTTCTAGGCAACTTTGAGTCTCTGTATGTGTGTGTGCGTGTGCATGTTTATGTGTTGGTGCGCTAGTGCGAGTGTGTTAGCCGTAATAAATCTAATTAAAACATTCGTGAAAAGTGCCAGTTTGTATCCGCTAAGCGCGCGCCTTGCATAACCCGCAGCGCGCCTCGAATTATTGCAATTAGTGAACTTACGGCGGAGAGCATTTCGGCCCTTGCATCGGGTCGTCGCGACGCCGTGCGTCCAGCAGGCGATTTTTTGACAAGTGCACACACGTGAGTCGTCGGCTGTGCGTGGCTGCGGTTTACACGTGTCGAATACGGCGTACCTGTTGATTCTTATCTGACCGCTTCCTGGACGGATCTATCATTTTTCGAACGCTGCGACCGCTGCAAAAGGTAAGAGCTTTTTCCAATTCCATCGATTCCTTCGCGGCGAGTGGCTTCTCTCCTATATTGAAAAGCCAAAAAGGGTTGTTGTCGGTTGTTTGTCGGTTGCGTTTAATGCGGAATTTTGGAAATTCGATCCGGCGACGACTCCTACAACTCTCGCGATGGGTCTAAGAATAGCGCGGCGCAGTCGGAGCGCTAATTAATGCGCGTGAAATGTACTTTAATGCATCTGCTAATTAATCAAAATTACGATGGCTAAGAATAGGCCTCGCTGGTCACCACTTTCCAATGATTAAGCGCTCTGTGCGGCCGTAATTTACGCGAAAATAAGCGCAATTTGTTAGGGACGCATTTGCGCAAAACAAATTCGAATCGTATCGGTTGCAATAATTAAGCCAGATGTATACACACGAGTATTTATAGAAAACCCCTACACTTCGCTTAATTTTAGTCCTTGCCTTTTAATTACATGAGTCGCGGTTCGAATACACTTATTTGTACATTTTATTTGTTTACAGTTTGATGATGTTTTTAAAGTACTTCAAACGGATTTTAACTTTGTTTTCTTTTTAACCAAAAGTTATAAGTCAAATTCGGTGTGCTTCATTGATTCTCTGATTTGGATTTTGTAATCATTTTATCGTGTTTTTAAGATAGCAAACTGGAATCCAGTTTAAACTCTTATTTTCTAAAGTTTCAAAAAAACAATGGCAAGTTAATTTTGGGTTAAATGAATGGTAAATTTCATTTTTCGGCAAAATCTTAATGTCCAAGTGGAAATGAAAGATCAATTTTCTTCCATCCTTTAAATTCAGTAAATTTTTGGAGGGAAAGCATCTACTTTACTTTACCTTACTGTTAATCCAAAGAGAAGAAAAACCGACCGTTTTATGAAACAGCAATGAATTCCTCTGGAAATTCAACAAAGAAGTAAAATATTTAGTCAAATTACAAAGAAGAGTAAGCTGCAGTTTTTATTTTGGAAAATATGATGACCAGTATTGGTGGAATTTATCAATCTTGGGAACCGTCTTCTTCAATGTAAAATTGGAAATCATAGCATTATTAACCCCTTTCCATTAATTTTTTTACTATTTTTTGGAATTTTTTTTAAGTTCTAAAAATAGGTATTTAAGAACCACTCAGTCAAATACCATTAAAATTAACATTTTCTGCAGATAAAAAAGGCGAAATGTAATAACATAATAATCTATGAAATTTGGCAGCAAAAAGACATAAAATGTACAAAATTTCAGCGCTAATTTTATGCTCTAGAAACGACATTTTGCTCGCGAAAATACTTTTAATAAAAAAAGGGAAAAAATGAAAGCAAGATGCATTCGCGAAGATAAACAGCAGCAGCAGCGAAAAAAAAAAGTAGCGACCCATTTGCGCAACTCATGATTGATTTCTTGGCATGCGTGAGTAATTAAAATTTATATTGTGCAGTTTATGGGCGCCGGTCGCGTTTGTGTAAAAGTGCGCCGAATTATGAAAACAACTTATGGAAGCGCATATAAAGGATTCCTATTATTACCAACAGAAATATCTCTCGCCCGCACTCTTCAATTTACATACATCGCATCGCACTCGATCCGAATGTTTTGTTTGGCTCCCAGTGCTGACTTATTTTATACAAATGCTCTAATAGCAGCACACCAGCACAATTAAACATCGCTCTAAGAGGCCTCCGCGTGTTCTCGCAGAACTTCCAAGAGCGTATATAATAAAACTATGAGAGAAAAAGCTCGATTCGTCAGCATATGCGCTTATTATATTTTTGGATTTACACGCGAGCAAAAATTAATTACGCCCACGCGCTCGTTTTAATTTGTATTCACCTCTCTGCGCTGGCCGCAGCCAAAGACGAAGGGCGAGCGTGTGTGCGTGTGCACTTTATTTATGGTCCACGTAAATCTCAAAGTGTACACTGAAACCAAATAAGAAGTAGACGACAGTGTTTAATTAGTGGCGCGCTAAGGCAATCGCTCTTTTCTCGTGACTAATGAACTTCTTGATTACGGCCAGCCAACCCCTCATTTTCTCCTTTCCCTCACTCCACATTTTGCACGCTCCTTTACCTTTGCTTGCTCTTATTGCCCTCCCCGAAGCCGAGGTTTCAATTGCGATTTTCCATAATTAGAACTAATTTTACTATATTATTTTTCATCAGAACGCGCGCGCCATTGTTTGTTTAAACAATGCGCCACGCAGATAAATGCGATGTGCAAATTGACGGTTTATACTAACCTATCTTAAAGCATCTATTTTTAAATTTGGCAAATTATACATAAATACATTTATGCTTATGTCTACTGGGTGTTAATAATGGCACTTAGCGTGCGGAATTTTCAATTAAAACAAACTTTTCAGAAAAGTTTTATTTGTTTGTTTTGAATTAATTCAAAGTACGTTTCATGAGCAAATTTATTTATTTGAATACTTTAAAATAATCATATAATCAAAGTACGTTATTTGAAACTATTTTAAATGTATTAAAATTTGCATCTTCCAACAAAGAATAAAAGCTCAAAAACCTCGGTAGAAAAATGCAACAAATTTGCATTCTTAGCAACTGAATTTGTAGTTAAAAGTACTTAGTACACGCACAATAAACAAAAATTTTTGTAAGGTGCATGATTGTCGAGGCTACAGAAGGAACAGAAAACGAAAAAAGAAGCATAATTGAATTAAACGAAATTAAATATAATAAGTTGTGTGTTGTGCGCTAAATGTGGGAAATCGTCTCCACGAAAGGAATTAAGGATACTTGAGTCAGTTCCCATGGCTTGGAAACAATGAAACGGCAACAAAAACTGGCCACCTTTTGTTTCGCAACTACTCTTGATCCATCCCTTGTAGAAAACTGGACTCGAGCCGCAACCACTTCACCCCTGTGTGCTTCCTTCCGAATTCAATGACAACGGGCAACACTTTTTTCTGCTTTCATACTCACTACTCGCACTTGTACATGTAGGTAGGTACAAGCAGACATCATCTGTGCATACATTCGAGTATTCCATTTACGACTGTATGTGTGTGCGAGTGTGTGTGTGTGTGTATGCATGTGTGTGCGAAACATCAGCAGCGCGACTCACGAAAAACAAGGGTTGCTAATGATATGCGTGGCAGCGCTGACCCTTGACGTTAATTGCCGAGGGTCGTGAAGGGGCTGTGATTAAATGCTAGATTAGTAAAACACATATGCCTAAACCGTTATCTCGTGTGTCATTGTTTTTATTTCACTTATTATTTAGGGGCGAGATTATGAATAATTCTACATATTTTATGTCGGAACGTTATAAATTATGCGCACGGCTTTTACTTGTTCTCTGATATATAGCGCCCGTACACTTACTACGTACTTAATATTAGAAGCAAAAGGGAACATGAAATTATTCTAACACGAACACGAATTTCGACTAAGTATACTATGGTAAGTGCCTATGAGCTAAAACGAAATTCTTAATAACAAAAAAGAAACTGCCTTATAAATTTTCACGTGCCAATTAAATAGTTTTACATAATTTATTGCTTTTTACGTTTTATTTTTAATATTTGCAGTTATAATTCACAGGGTGGTACACAAGTCCCATATTATTTTTATTGTTAAAATTAACCAGTGTATTCAGAGAGAGACTAAACAAAATATTCTATATTTAGTTTAATTTTAGATTTTTTCCTTTAATTTTTTTTTAACTCTTTGTTTTTAACACGAAATAAACAAATTCCCTTTGGATTGATTAAAAATTATGAATTTAGATTCTTTGCATTTAGATAATGATCTTAATTAAACTTTTACCTTTCTTTTTACAGCCTGAGAATTTTTTATAGTTTTCCTTTTCCTATTAAAATTGCAATTTGTTGCCATCTTTAATTTTTTTTATTTGGAATTGGTTGCTTTGCAATACGAATTTTCAGTTTTTATCTGTTTTGGTACTATCTGCGAGAACAAATCTATGCTAATAATATAAAAGATGTCTTGATAATTACTAATTTTGGCAATAAGTAATTCAAAATTTTACGTTTCTTGTTTAATCCACACGACACATTTTTATGGCTTAAAATTACTGCTTGAAGAATGGATGGACTTGATCATCTATAATTACATGAAAAGAAAAAAATACAGGAACATTTTTTTCAGTTCACTTTATTTTTGTTTTTGTTTTTTTTTTGCCAAAAATTAAGATATAACTTATAATTAAATCTTTTTTAAATTATTCTTATTAACATTTGCCTTTCTAATTCAAAGTAGAAAAACAAACAAACAAAATAAGAAACAGAAAATACTAACCAAACCAGACAGAAAAGAAAGAAATGAAAAAAATGGTAACTGTATATAGAAGAAAATAAAGAGAGGAAAAATTAATTAACACACAGCAGCATTTCATTTGTTAGCTCAAGCTTATTATGCAATTAAGGCGTTTGCTCTCAGAGTTAGTGTGCATGCGATAATTACTGTGTCGTAATGACGATCTTAGCCTTATTGGTTGTTATTAAATAAGCGATGATAATTGGCAGCAATAATTAATGCGCAGAAGGTGCGACCGTGGAACTATCTGCTTATAAATCTTAATAGGGTGATGATATTGTGGCTAAACATTATTACTTAGCCGACAGTTACTTAACAAGAGGAGCTAATTTCAAAGTAATTAGACTTAGACATAATTACCGGACTTTGTATATACTATTTTTTTATTCGTATAACTTGACATGCAAGAGAAACAGAAGAAGAGACGTTTTGTTTAATTCAGTGCGCTGTGAAATTAATGTAAAAATAATTACAACTAAATGCCGTATAATTACACTAATTACGCACTGTAACGAGTCGCATTTGTTATTACAACCTTCTTCTTGTTCTTCTTCTGTGCGGCTAAGACAACGGAGCGCAATTACGCTTGTGCGAGCGTTTCTCACTGTGCGTTTTCCTTCGTGCATCCAAGCGCGCTTTTCCATTTATTATTTGGAGCATTGAATTTTACGACGCACTAATAATAAAATTTACTTATCGCGCGCGCCGATTTTTAAGAGGCTTTTGGCAATAGCAGTGGCAGTAGCAATCGAAGCCACCCACGCAACCGAAGACAATAAAATTTCACTTTTGCACACAGACAGGCATCATCAGCTATTATACACGTGTGACTAATATAGTGGTGGCGAATAATAGTTGAAATGGAAAAATTCCTTTCGGCCTTCGCCCGCAAACTCGATTAAGCTGCGTGAACTCAATCATAAGAAAATAAGAAGCGTTAATTAGATCCGGCCTTAATTAAATTAGACCTATTAGGTACGATGTTTGTGCGGACTTCATCAAGCGATGTGTGCTGAGCACAAACATCCATGTGCTTTCTGGTAAACTCATCATCTTCTCTCCCGATGCTTAATTCCTGCACATTTCTAATTAAGCTCACAGCGTTGGATGTCATCAATGATGACCGCAACATGGTCGGGCAAAATAAATTATTTAGGAAGAGGCAAGTGCGTAATTAATTTCGACTCCTATTTTCGTCATATTACTTTTCTCTTTTATTTGTATACATTTCGGTGGTTATTTTAAGCAATTGCTTTTTTACTGCGAAGAAAAAAACGCAATTATTTTGCCAAATTTTAATTTTTACAAGGACAGATTGTAAATCTACATACTTTTTTTATAGTTTTATTTTCTGCTTTCTTTTTCTGTAATTTAAATTTTATTTTATTCTAAGAAATACTTTTGCGTTTGTTTCTTAAAATTAAATTTAAAAAAATACTTACAGCTCATCAATTAAAAATAATCAATTTTCCGATAAAAAATAATTACTCTTCATTTTAATAAAATTTTCATTAATTCACCATTAACAGCAAGAAACAACAATGGACAAACGACAGAAAGCGTGCCAACTTTGTGTTAATTAAGGAGTTTCCAGAAAGAGTCGCGATGGACACAAAAGCTCATTCAGATGGCCATTATTTTTTCTACTCGCCTCAATAATAATAATAATTAATGGTTCTTGGCTCTTATACGAAGGGGAGTGTTATTTTTAATACGAAAACACAACGTAACGCTTAAATTTCCATCGCTCCGTGTTTTTATGGCAATTATAACTGTCAGTAAATGAGAACGCACAACGTATGGCTAATTACGCTGCGGAAATTAATTAAGCAGAGTGACGTGTGTTGCCAAAGCGGGAACGCTGCTGCACGTACGACGCGGGAGTGTATGGAAGAGTAGAATTTGTCTAATTAAGTTTACTTAGTTCGGTCGGTAATCAAAGGCACATAAGAGAGTCCTGTCCGGTGGCCAGGAGGGATGTTACTATAATTTCATACACGCACAAAAATGTCGGTGTGTGTAGCCAAGTGTGAACTCGAGACTCGAGCACAAAAAGATCTATCATCAACGAAAGCGCTTTATGCCACGTAAAACTAGTTTATAATAAGACGGTAATTTCGAGTTGGAAACAATAAAGAATTCGATAAGTGCCCTCGCGTCTTTTATAATACTATTGTCTGATTGTCTGAAATCTGTTTATTTTGTTTGATTTTCAGGCCCTTGCGTCTAATTGCTTTCTTTTATGAAACTTTTGTTTTATTTTATTCAACTGGTTTTTTTCTTATGTGAATTAAAATGATATAATTCGTTCCAAGGCTTCGGCTATTTTTGATACCCAAAATTTATTCGCTCGACTTTGTAGTTTTTATTTTGACAGTTATTTTGTTTTTACAATAAAATTTGCACACTAACTCGATGATTTATTCGGAATTTCGAACAACAAAAAGTATAAGTGAACACAAAATAAGTAAATTTCCAAAAAAATAATAATAGTTAAATGCATTGAAGACGAAAAATCTTTAAAAATTCATAATTTGAATTATCAAACTATTTGTTCAGCATATAATTCATGCTCTGTGCGGGACTATATTTAAATGACCAGAATAATCAATACGAATTCGACGCCAAACAAGAATTTATTTCGTCGTCTGTACGGCGACGAAAAGTAATCAATCGCAGCATCTTATTAAAAGAGTACGGCCGGAAGGGCCGGCCGGCGCTCCGGAAAGAAAGTCGGTAATTATGTACACATATAGGACATTTATGGCGGAGCGGAGGGTGGGCGAAAAGGGAAAAGGTAAAAGTGACGCTCGACGGAATTGCAAATAAAGAAAATAATTTACTCGCTTGGTTAGGTTTCCAGGGGAATTGATGCCGGTTTAATCAATGGCTGATCACCGCGCGTCTCTGCGAATAACTCAATCACATAAGTTTCTGTCGCTGAGCTCTGAACTCACATATTTGCCAGACTAATAGATATCTATAGCTGCGCCGGCAGAGTATGCTTATGTGCGTGTGTGTGTGTGTGTGTGGGTGCGTGCCTGTGCGGTAATTGTGAGTCGGTGGCGGCGGCGACGACGACGACGACGGCAACGGCAACTGTGGTGGTGTGCAGTATGTGTGACGTCAACCCCCGATCGAGGAACGTCCAGCTCGCGCAGGAATTAGCAAACAACTCTTCATCACTCGCCTTAATAAACACTTCACCAGATACAATTACATTGATTTAGCCAAGTTCCCCCCAAAATAAATATCGGCTTTTTTTTTCTTTCCTGTGGTCCTATAGCATTCGATTATTACACCTTTTGTAGTGTTAAACAACAGTTTATGTATCCCACCAGGTGGTCCTTTGTTAATTATTATTTTTAAGGCTTTTTTTATTACAAATTTTGTTAGTTTTCGAAAATATATATTTTTTTTAATATTTTTTTTTGTGGAGTCTTTTTTAATTAAAAATAATATTTGCTTTACAGGGTATTAAATAAATGGAATTAACAATTGTGAAGTAATCAAAAAGTATACAATTTAATAAGATAAACCTTTTGTAAGATGCGTAAATGATAAAGGAAACTTGATTTAAATATCTAGAGAAATTTTTATTGTCAAATAAATTTCCAGAACAAAAATTAATTATGTTTGGAAGAAAAGAATTAAAAAATATGATTTCTAATTAAAAATTTGCAAATGTTATCCAAAAGTGAGATAATTTTAAAGTTATTTTCGAAGAATTTTAAGTGCCAACTTGACACCCACCAGTAATTAAATTATTTTTTCTAAGTCAATTCGTTTATTGTGTTGCTTGTGCAATTTGCGTAAAATGACATATCAACACATTATATGAGCTACAGAAGACACTTTTATATATTTGTCAGCCGCAAGTTATGTCAAGGATAACGTTTATTGAAATGTTTATTTACCAAAAAGCTTTTCCACAAGTCTAGACAATTAAAATACTCACAAAAAAATTACATAAAACGCGCAATTATACAAACACCACTTTTCCTCAACTATAACTAACAAAAAAACGTACAAATAAATAATTACAACAAAAAAGCCATCCAAAACACCCCAATATAAAACTAATTCAATTTAAAGCTTTAAAAATGCCAAAGAAAAGTAAAACAATACTTGCAAAGTTAAACAGGAATATGAGGGGTTGAACGAAACCCTTATTTATTTTTAATTTCCTGAAAGGATAATGAATAAAGTGTTAAAAACAATGGTACCTGGTGGCTCCGGGGGCATCGATCCGGGCCCAGGTGGGACAAAGAAAGACTTTCTATGTGTATGTATGTGCATGTATATGTCGCGTCACAGGGTCACGTGTGAAATTAATAAATGTACACGGCGCGCCGTAATTAAATATCTAACTTAATTTACCCCTTGCATGTCGGCGGGCAAGTTCGGGGCCACCGCTACCGCCGCCGCCGCCGTTGCCACTTGCGTGCACTTGTGTGTGTGTACCTGTGTAGCTGTGCTCGGCGTTTCTTAGCGGCAGCGAGCAGGCAACAGCAGCAGCAGCCAGCCGCAGCTAGCAGCAGCAGAGTCAAGACGTCGCCGCCGCCGCTCGCTCACCTTCCATTATTGCGGCGGGCGGTGAAATAGGTGCGCATAATAATGCAGCCATCAAAGTGATTTTGCTTGCGCCAAAATAACCGCCTCTTTCTGCACTCTGCGCTAAAATAATTTCCATTAATTACGTCTGCTATGCAATTTCAAACTAAATTCGCTTTTCCATTTTGTTATACAGAGTCTTCATTTTTATTAATTTTTATTTTATGAAAATTAAGTTTACTTTAAATTTTTTGCGGCTTCTTTCTGATATTTTATAATTTTTGTTTTTAATTTATTTAATGAATGTTTATTTGTGTTAAATTGTTTTTTTCTTTTCTGGAAGTTATTAAACTACCAAAAAGTTAAAAAAAAAACGAAAGATCCGGTATATTAATAGGGACTAATTACGTATTCATAAATATACGGAAAATAAAAAGGATTCCGGGGAATGTAACCGGAATTAAAAGCATTCGTTCCGAGTATTGTGCACAGGTGGATGAAATACAGACACACACACGCATACTTATCACATACAGAGACCGGCTAGGTGTATGTAAATATATTAGTATGTGTGTGTGTGTGTGTGTGTGTGTGTGTGGAAAACAACGAATGTATTGTGTACGCACTCGATTCTCATGGTTCACGTGCGTCCCTAATTATCGATGCATTGAACTAATGAACAATTACGTTAATTACAGGATGTGACGTCGCAGCGTTTTCACGTCCGCGTGGAGGTACTCCAATAATTCGATAAGTCAAAACAGGGCGCAAAAGTGCTGAGTTAATAAGTGTCGGATCGATCAGCATCTGCTTCGTCGTCGGCCCTTTCATTTAACCATCGCACAGATCCTTAGAAATGTGCATTGGGTCCGCACTTCGTATTGTGTGACAATCAGAAATTTCGAAATGTGGCCAAACAAAGGCTGCCCACGTAATTAGCGTTGCGTGACCGTCCCGAGGGTGATTAAAACATAAATTACACCCGGGATATACTTATTATTATTACTCGCAGTTATAATTTATATAGTCTCAAACGGTGATAAGATTTCGTTCTGCAGAATATTACGGCTTTTATTATTGTTGCTATTATTATTATTATAGTTTCTCGAGGTGCGTTTGAATAATAGTTGTGTGATCGTGTGAGAATATTGCGAATCTACGTAGTGCATGCTATTACATGTATAAAGTACAAATAATGCAATTATTTACACTCCGAATCTGCACGGAGATATTTCGACACACCTGGGTCCGCATTTGCATCATAAAAGTCAGCGGACTGACCATTGGCAGTGCCGGACACCCCTATGGTCAGTGCTCTTGCATATACTGTATTCTGTATGTATGGGTGTAAAGTTAGGGAGTAATTATTATTACGATTAGGGGAGATGTGTGTAATTATGGGACTGCCATGGGAATCCCAAATCGCAATTATTGCTTCTTTGCATGTGCACTTCTAACGACTACTTTATACAGGGTGATTTATTTTATATATTTTCTATAAATACCATAACTATATTAAAACAGTACTTTTTTTTTCTTTTTTTTTACCATTTCTTTTTGTACTATTTAGTCCTAGAAAATTTGTTTTCAATTTTAAATTACAATGGAATATTGGTTAAAGCCGACGATAAAACTTTTTAACAATTAAAATCAACATGAAATTAATCATTTCATAAAACTTTTGTATTTAGAATTTATAAAAAGCATTCAAAATAGATTTAATTCAGATATTTACACTTTTGAAGTTAAAAGTGAAAATTTAATGAATTAAAACGTGAAAAATAATTTCATTTTTCTATTAAAACGTTTACAAAACCAAAAATTAACTTGAAATCAATTAAAAAATAAAAATTTAAGAAATAAAATATCCTTTGCATGATTTAGGATTAATGCATTTAGCCAACACATACCTAAATTTAAAAAAATAACAAAGAAAATTGTTTAAAATATTATTCAAACCATTTTTCATAAAATACATATATTTAGAATATAAGAAAAGCAATCAAAAATAGATTCCATTCAGAAATTCTAAAAATAATTCTTATGAAAACGCTAAATGCGAAAATTCCCATAAACAAACATTAAAAATACTTTTTATCATTACACAAAAACCCCCCATCAACAGAAAAGAGTAAAAAAAGAAAACTGAATGTAACACAAGACCCATGTATTAATGCAATTAATTACCGTCTTACGAAAAAGCTCACGCATTCGGATTGATTGAGTGTATAAATATTATTTTAATGTTTTCGGGGGCGGCGTCTTCGGCCACTATAAAGCTTTCCATGTAGATTTTAATCGGGACTAATGTACGGCATTTTTAGTTAGTATTATGCATGTAAATTAAGGCAAGCTTACAGCAGCGGCAGCCA
>JASKGO010006238.1:0-16738 GCA_030556065.1 Holobus sp. GC000080
GCGAATCCAGGTGAACACTGGTGAAAATATAGCAGTTGTACCAAAGAATGTTCATTACAAAAATCAGAAGAAAATATGGAAAACCGAGCGAGTAATTAGCAATTTTCTAAATTACGTAATCACGCCATTTTGGTTTTTATTTTTTTGTGGCCACAATTTGGCCCCAATCTTTACGGTTTTTTGCGAGCCCACCGGAATTATTATTTCTCAAATTTCTGTCGTTTTAGTTTTTGGAAAATTGATTTTCCTTTCTAAATAATCGATATGGAAATTTTTGAGGCCTGTCGGGGTCCTCTTTGCACAATGATATCTCGCAAATTATGAACTGTAGAATTTTTATTACATTAAAAAATCCAATCTGAATAAATTCGCAAATTAAATCTTTTTACAGTTTTACTTCTAAGCCTATAATTGCTGAGAAAATCCACTTTAAACGAGAAAAAGCATGGTTTTGGTAGATTTTCCTCGCCACCTGCGACTTCTATAATTTAAATTCCAAACTAAAATGCTCTTGTGAAATGTGGTTTGAATCTAAATTTTTGTTTTGGTTAACCTTATTAATCAAAGTCTGTTACTTAAACAGTTTAAACACATTTTGAACAACGAAAAGTGTTTTCAATTAAAGGTAAACGTCGCAAACGTATACTGCGCCTTTTAAGTCATTTGTAAATAGCTTTTTGAAGCATTGAAAAACAATAAAAAATGTGGCATGGAGACATTTTCTCACTCCGTAACAAAATTAAGGTGAAAATACAATGAAAAAGCACAATACCTGTTAATTGTTCCTTGCGAGTTGCAGATTTACCATCTACTAAAGAGGTTCGAAGTGAAAGTCGTGAACACAATGCTCTAAAATGCACTTGATTTTAAATTCCGATGGTGATGATTCAACGATGTACCCTGAAGAGATCCAAAACACTTTTTTACTTGAACAAAGTGTAATCACAGTAAACAATCACTTAATTTACAACACGTAGTAAGCTAATTAAGTTTCTGTGCAAGATTTGTTCGTAGGGGCAGATTTAAGTTTGCTGATTTCGATATGATGCACTGCACAAGGAACAAGAAAGTTTCCTTAACTTCTTTTAATCTATAAAGCCCAAAAAGGAAACGCTAATTAAAAGATTAAGATAATAAATCAATTTGGTAAATATTGTAAATTACAGATTTAAGCCACTAAAGTTTTAGATTTAGTGTATCCAAAGAGTGTATCATACGAACTTAAATCATTCCCTGCACCTTTTTCGCACTAACAACGGCATCAAACACTTATTTATTCAATAAATAACATTGTTTTAAACATATTGACATACCTTTTAAACAAAATCAATGTTTATTTTAATTTTAATGTAACATTAAAAAAAAAACTAAAGAGCTATTAACTGTTGTTGAAAATACAAATATTTTTAGGTTATGTCGCTCGGTCGCATTGCGCTTCTGTTGGCAGAACTGTACCAGCGCTGCTATTGGCTCTCCAAGGCGGCCATCATGGATTTTGGTATTATATAGGTCAAATGAGTACATGCACATAACGATGACATAATCCATTTAAAGATTTAAAGGGACGCAACAGGTGGCTAACCGACCAGTAAATCCGATGCATAAAGAATATTTAATTACTCGTAAACTATAAGACCAATCTTAATGATTTTGCCACCAAATTATAGCCAATTAAATTTCCTTTCATTACAATTAAAAAAATATATTATTCAAATATTTACTTTATGATATACAAGGTGTTAAAAAATATTTTTAATAAATTAATTTCGGAAAATTTTTGAAATGTTATTATTCAAATAGGCAATTTAATACCCTTTAAAATAATACCTTAATTTTGGCTGTACGATAATTAGTTTATTTGTTATTAATTATTTGCAGATGGCCGTATATCGGGTAACCTGCCAGTAAATCGGGGGTATAAACAATGATTAATTACTCGCAAACTATTGGACCAATCTTAATGATTTTACCATCAAATTATTACTAATTAAATTGGCTTTGATTATATTAGACAAATTTATTATTTTAGCAATTATCAAATTATATACAGGATGTTAAATAAATAACGTTAATTTATTTATTATTATTAAAAACAAAAAAATAATTATAATTAATTATTTTAATACCTAGTTAAATTACCTTTCTAATGATAATAAAATTGTTCCTCTAAGTTATGTAGTTCAAATATTATTAATTATTTTCTGACCGCGCTTCACTGGCCGTTTAACTACAAAAAGTCCTTATAGTAATTTGTTTGTAAAATCTAAATTAATAGCCCGATGTTAATATCTTCTCACGGAATTTTTTACTAAATAAATTACCTTTAATTTTCCCCAATAAATATTAAATTTGAACAATTATTTGGCTTTATACAGGGAAATTTCTTTTGAGGTGGTAATTACTGTCGCGAACATCGACAGAGCAACGTTAGCGACACGCGCGGCCGGACTATAAGCACAGGCCGCTGAGTATGGTAGAGACCGAGTGCTGGCAAATTTAACGTTAGCGCATAACGTACTTGTCGGCTTAACTCCCACTCTGCAAATGCGAAGCACAAAAAAGCATTTTCCGACCAAAGCAAAACATTTTAAAAACAAAAAAAGTAAAACCTATGGTCCAAAATGTATTTATTAATTAATTACAGTTGTACATAAATATCTGTAAAAGAATTTGGCTACAATTAACAGCATTCGAAAAGAATGGATTCTACTGAATATCTTTCCAGTGTGTGTTGCAATTGGTAGTAAACGTATTAAAAGTCAACAGAATATTATTATCCGTGCTACAAGAAACAATTCATTATTACAGATCGTTTATTTCCTTAATCCAATATAAATTAATAAAAGACTATATGAACGGAAAGGGTGTGGATTTGCACAGAAAGAAAAACCGTAGCGGCGGTAAAGCTATAGAAGGAGCCTTACCACGAACAATATGATTCAAATACAAAATGATGATGACGATAATTACACGTAGTAATAATAAAGAACAAAATCTTGAGATCGCTCAACAACACATTTTTTTCTTAGCCCTCTTTCTACAATATTATTATTATTAACTCTATATGCTTTCATAATAATAATAATAATAATAATAATCTTACTCAATATATTTTTGTAATGTTACTACCATAACTAATCATTAAATTAATTAAATAATACATATCATTTCTCTACAAGAAGAAGTTTTTTGGGGGATTCTCATAAGTACTCCTAACACATCGACCGATGAAGTCTATTTTGCAGTTATTATTAATAATAATACAAGAATGGATTTTGTTTTTTTCTTAAAGTTTTACCAAAGACGTAACAACATTACTTTTGCTTTTGCTTCTCAGTATTATCTCTACCACGAGCTCAGATACACACAAATCGTTGTATTTTCGAAATATTTATACTATTGATGTTATGCTAATTGCTTTTGCGTTTTTTTTTTTTTTTTCTTTTAACAGTTGCATTTGTTGTTATAAAATTACATAATTGCTATATTTCGCCTAACATATACATTCAGTACAAATCGTAAAAGCAGTACCACCTGATTACTTCCAAAGCAGGCAACCCGAGAGGAAATAAACAGACGGTACCACTTTCACGATGGTCCTGCATTTATTTAATAATCGCTAATAAATTATAAAATAATATTTTTAATATTTTCAAGTATTCTAAAGTAGAATTAGTAATTGTTGTACTCTTGAAATGACTAAATTTGTCTTTGTTTGTTGCGGGTCATTGTTTAAATGTTTAAAGCTTGCGTTAAGAGCTATTCGTTAACGAGTACGCAAATCGAAAATCGCAAACAGAAAAATAATAAAAAGCAAAACAGAAACAATCAAAAAATAGAAATAATTTTGAAAAACAAACATTGCAAAAAGTCATTTAAAAACTAATTAAAACTGTAAATTGCCTCTTAACTTTAATAATATATAATTACTATATATATAAATATAAGAAGAAAACATTTACCAAAGCATCTAAAGTCCAACCGCGAAGTGATATTATCACAAAATATCACTTTGTTATTACATATTATTACTACCTTTCAATTATTACAATAAAAAATATAAAATCAAATACACAAATTGCATGTATTCAAATAAAAGTACAAAATAATAATAATAATAAATTATTAAATATCTCATCTTCTCAGTTGGAAATTGATGTCTCAATAAATGTATTCTTTTTCTGTTGTTGCGGTGTTTTATCAGTAGTACAATTTACCACTGATTTTTGCTCTGAATTTCAATTTAAGTCACACATAAACAACCAAAGTTAAAACTCAAAAATTGTCAGCTTTGTAAAATTTTCATTCAATTCGATTCAAGTCAAGCAAACAAAAAAATGCATTAAAAACCAGAAAATAGGCAACTTTAAAAACAAAATAAAAGTTAATAAGTTAATATATAAACAGTTTAGTCTTCCGTTACAGTCCATCGCGATTATTTAGTCTTATTTTTAACATTTACTAACGCGTTTAATCGAACAAAATCTTTAGAAAGAAAATAGAATTTTGAAAGTAAGCAATTTTTGGGGTTTCAGTACTTTGTTCCTTTTACACTTTTACAGTTTCTAAATTATATAGCAATTAATGAAATTTATTTAATTATTTTGCACAATGCAAAAAGTTTATTTGTATTTTGAATATCTCTTTGTGTGTATTTTTCTTCTTTGTTGCTCGCGAGTTTTATTTAATCTATCGTTTTATCGTTTACATCTACTTTGAAATATTTTGCATTGTTTTTTATTTGGATCCTCTTAAAAATTACTTACGATTATGTATGTACCATAATAATGTTGTTAAAGTTGTTACTTGTTTTTTGTTGTTGTTGTTGATGAATGAAGTATCTCTCAAATGTTTGATTCGATCTGCTGCTGCTGCTGTCGTTTTCATGCTGCTGCTGCTGCTTCTGCTGCTGATGCTGATGATGTTGATGACATTTGTTTGAAGAAGGAGATGAAGTAGAAGAAGACACTGCCTGTTCCGTTTTTTCATTTAGGTAGCCAGGTACAGAACGACAAGGCGATAATGGCTAGGTGCTATTGTTTCTGCTTATCTGTTGCTACCTGTAACATTTACATTTTGCTTTTCCATTAGAATTTATTCAATTTTAATTTATTTTACATTTTTATTAATTAATTAAATACCTAGTTAATTTGTCTTTTAAATGAGACCGAAATTGTTTCCCTAGCTTAATTAGTTCAAGAGGAATTAATTATTTTTTAACTGTTCGTCATTGGAGGTTTTGCCTCAAAAAGTCCTCTTAGTTATTTGTTTATAAAATCTAAATTAATTGATAGATCTCAATATTTTTGTCACTAAATTATTGCTAAATAAATTATCTTTAATTATCTTTAAAAAATATTAAATTTGAACTATTATTTGACTTTTTACAGGGAAATTTCTTTTGAGGTGGTTATTACTGTCACAAACATCGACAGAGCAACGTTAGCGACACGCGCGGCCGGACTATAAGCACAGGCCGCTAAGTATGGTAGAGACCGAGTGCTGGCAAATTTAACGTTGGCGCATAACGTACTTGTCGGTTTAACTCCTACTAATTAGTAATTAATTGCGCAAACATTTGTAATAAAAAGTTCTCCAAGAAATTTGTTTATAAAATCTAAATAAATAAACCGATCTTAATCGTTTTTACAATTAATTATTGTCAATTAGGTTGCCTTTAATAATCTTAAACAAATTTTAAATCAAAACAATTTTTCGATTTTATACAGGGTTATCGACTTCTAGTTTGTCCGGAAAAAAACTAATTTAAGATTTTTAAAAGGCACCTACCCCATTTTTTCACTTCTTTAAAATCCTGGCATCATATTTAATGAAAAAATATGTTTTACATTAATTTTTAATTGTTTTTTTTTTAATAGAAAATGATTAGTTTTTAAAAAATGCTGCTCTTTTTGCTGTTCCTCTATATTAAAAAATAATCAATTTGTAAAATTTAATTTAATAACAATAAGAGAAGAATTTGCAGATATGGTTACCTACCTGTGACCAATAATCCCATTCATGGGCGCAGGAATGGTCGGCAACATTTCCAGTTCCACCAGCAGCGAAAAGTGATCGGAGGAAATGTGCGGATGCGGACAGCCAGGGATCTTGTTCTCCTTAAACCAGTCGGCACTGTAAGGACCCAACAGTCCCAAAGGATTCATACTCGGCTTACTGTAGAATATGTAATCGATAATGCCCTGAAAATTAATAAAAAAAAATATTATATACAAAAAAAAATATTTAGCTTTTATTATTTAAAATTAAAATAAATAAAAAAGTTTGTTAAATTTAGTTTGAAAGTAGTTGTTACCTTAAATTCGAAGGTGTAGTTGGTGTAGGGCATGGTGTCTTCGCTGTAGGCAGAGGCCAGCTTGAAGGAATGTGTAAACTCGTTGGGCTTATCGCAGCTGGAGATCTTCTCGAGACAGGACTTGTAGCTTAGATCTTTGAAGTCCTTGTGGTCGGTGTGCACGCGGCCGCTGCTCAGGAACTCGATCACGCCGGAATCGGGCAGCGAATTGAAGTCGCCGCTCAGCACCAGCTGGATGTTTTGAGCGTCGATGTTCAGGTTCTCGGTGGACCGCAGTGTGGCCGCAGACTGGTCCAGGATGCTGCGCAACTCGTTGCTCAGCATCATCGTCTGGATCAGTTTCACGTCGCAGAACTCGGGGTCCCAGTGGATGTGGGCAGTGCACACCAGGATCGGCTGCTGCGTTATCGGAGATCCTTCGGGAGCTTCAAAAAATACATTTTAATAAATTACATGTTTAATTTTGAAAACATTTTTCATTTCTTTGTTTATTTATTTGTCCAATAAAAACAAAAAGGAAAACTTTTATAAATTATTTAAAGACCCAGTTTAATTGTCTTTCAATTGATACTAAAATTGTTAAGCTAGGTTAATTATTTCAATAGTAATTAATTATTTTCATATCGTTCGACATCGGATCATCGGACGGTTTGCTACAGAAAAGTTCATTAAGTAATTTGTTTAAAACATCAAAAATAATGCACTGAATTTAAAGATTTTTTCACTAAATTATTGCCAATTAGATTTCCATTAATTATCTTAAACAAATTTAAGATTTAAACAGTTTTCTGAATTTATACAAGGAGATTTCTTTAGGGGTGCCAATTACTAGATGAAACATCGACGGCGCAACGTTAGCGACATGGGCAACCAGCTCGAGACACGAGAGACCGACTGCTTGCGTATTTAACGTTAGCGCGTAACGCTATTTATCCGTTTGCGGACCCTGCCAGAGCGAAGTAATGTCCTTTCGTTATTCGACGGATTATTTACGAAATTGACACCAAAAATTTGTAACATTTTATAATCAAGTTTTCGACTTTATAAAAAGTAGCAATTTGATCAATAAAAATAATTTTCGACTTTATAAAAAGTAAAAATTTGATCAATAAAAAAAAAACGAAAATATTCGGAAAAAAGTCAGAAACAACTTACTGTTTTCCCATGCGGCTTCGGTTGTACGAAGAAGGGCCGCCAAGCCGATGTTATCCTTTGGCATGACACGGTTCAACATGTGTTCCAAGCCGTCCGCATTGGCCATCGCCAATTGATTAAATTCAACTAGATGTTCTTTGATCAGAGTAAATCTGAAACATTATAAAAAAAAAAGTTTCGCAAATGATAATAATCTTAAGAAGAAATCAAAATTGCAACAATACAATAGTTAAGAATAATTTTCAAAATTAAGAAAAAGATATAAAATGTCAAATTAAATAAAGATTTTAAGTTTTAAAAATTTTGAAAAATCTTCAGACACTAGCAAAATTTTCCTTGTAAAAATTTGAATCCTTTGAATAATAAATGCAGAAATTTTAAGAACTAAAGTAATAAATAAATAAATAAACAAATCTTACTTGGACATTCTGTAGAAGATGGCACAACCATCGACGTGCTTCCGCTCGTTTTCCGCCATGGTTTTCGCTCGGGATTTGGGCGAGTAGATGCCGGCATAACCGTCCGCTTTAAGTTCGGGCAGGAAGAAGTTGTAAAACTGATCCATTTCCACTTCTTGCAGATTGATTATGTCGGCACTGTAATGCCGCAGCTCTTGCAGAATGCCCTTCTTCCGAAAGTCCCAGTTCAAGGCCCAGCTGGGACAATAGCTGTACATTTGTCTCGTCGCGTATTTATCACAAAGAACATTGTAACACATCACGGTGAATATACCTGCACAAAAAAGAAAAACAAAAAAATTCAAATTTTAATTCTTAAAAACATTAGAAAAAGGCCTTTAAGGCAAATGCGCATGTGCATTAGCATAAAAATACATTTGATTAACATTAAAAATGAGACTGTATAAAAATAAAAACAAATTAATAAATATTTTAATAATATGAAATAAATTAATAAACCATCTTACATTTCAATCGTTATAAAAACAAAAACAAAAGAAAAGAAAAAACAAAGAAAAAAGAAAATTAAAGGAAAAATCCAAATCTACAATTATGGACTGACATGACACTTTTATTATCGCTCGTAAATCAATCGACAATAGTAATCCATTTGCATTTTAAATTCCGATAATCGAACGAACGTAAGAGATAGATGGCTAATGAAATGCAGCCAGCAAGAACACAGTTGGTTTCTTTACTCTTTACTGTGCGTGCGTGAGTGTGCAGACTGTGGACCATTTCCGGTCGCATTTATGAATTCAATTTCATTGGCCGCACCTCTTTCGCCCGATGATAATAATATGTAATTTTGTTATTGTAGTGTAGGTCCTCAAAGTGCACCACAACACACAGAACGCAGAACACAGAATACTTTTGCATTAAATGGCTATTAAATGGTAGGTTCAGTTCAGTCTTACCTAAACTGTTTGCATGTACCGGGTATTGCACAATTTCAATTTCAAAATTAGCGTTGTTTTTTTTTTTTTAAGAGCTGCTGTTTTAAAACAACTAGAGAAATGTTTGGAGCTACAAAAAATGGGTTAAAAGGTACTTGTCTTGGAATTTTATCGTTTCGAAAGATTATAATGGGGAAAGTAATTCTCTATGGTTTTAACTGGAAAGTGCAATACACTGTATACTGCGTTCGCATTTGGTATTTTCGAGTAGGTTTCCCATTTGAACCGTTTTGCATAAATAAATCATATAAAAGTGCATAAAGTGCAATCAAAAATGTAGTACCCTCCTGTTTCTTCAAAAGAAGGCATTCTAAAAAAAGACAAGGCTACTATTGCAGACTTTAGGAAGAGACCTACATTTTCAAAAAAGTTGTTTTTCTTTTTTTAATTTTCAAAGTACAGTTTCATAGTGGTAGAAATTGAAAATAAGAAATGTTGAAAACGTTGAAATGAAAATTTTAATAGGGAAAATAATGAATAAATCAATTTATTTTAACTATTTAAAGTTTAAACTATATAAATCCACCATTTCTTAGGCTCAACTCCACTTGCTTGCACTTTATTATTTATTTATTATTATTTACAAAAGTGGGTGTGCATAAAACATTCAATAGGCTCGTATTTGCAATAAGTTTTACAAATAAAGACTAACAAAATAACAAATAAATATTAAATTGCCAAAAAAAGGGAAAAGAGAACAAAAGAAAAGCAAGTAAAAATCAACTTACAGGAAGGACGATTCCTCAGAGGCCTAGCCAGAGGTATCCAGGGTCTTTGCGGGGGTCCTGGTGTTGTAACTGTAACAAAAAATTCGTTTTTTAATTAATAAAATGTCCGAAACAAAAGTAAAAGAAAAAAAAACACTTTTTTACTAAGAAAAAACATTTTCTTTCTTTTAAACATTAAATAATAAATACATATTTAATCTTTAAATTAATTAAATTTATTTATTTCCTAAATACTGTGATAAATTCCTCGATAATTATTTTTATTATAATTTTACCGTTTTTTTTTTTCAAAATTTAGCTATAAAATTTATTACAAATTACATTTAATTAAAAGCCCAACATTAACTATTCAATATAATTAAAATTAATTTGTCAATTAATATAAAATAACAGATATTGATTTACATTGAAATTTATAAATATAAATTAAAGAAAAAAATTGATTATACTTTAAAGATTTAGCAGACATTTTAAAGAAAACAAAAGCAGAAAAGTTTTGCGAAAAAGGACACCTTGTAGAAGCGATGCATTTGTAAATTGTGAAAACGGCGTAAATAATTGCACGGCAAACGTGGGTGTGGGTGTATTTCCCTGTGTGTGTGTGTGTGTGTGTGTGTGTGTGTGTGTGTGTGTGTGTGTGTGTGTGTGTGTGTGTGTGCATAGCGAAAATCGAAAGTTCGTATAACTAATTGACATTTGAAATATTAGGCACGATATATTCGGTATCCTTCTCGCTCTTTCTCTTCGGCGGCCGTTTTTCCCATGTACCCATGAAGAACAACTGCATGTGTGCAGTACGATGGCCATAGCCGCTAATCCTTTTAACTTTAGCTTTAGCTTTAGCTTTACCAACAACGGATAATTTCCGCGAGAAACCAAGACACCAAGCAAGACGAATGTCGAAGAGTTGAAAGTGCAATCTAACAAAACTGCCGCGACGTATATGCAACGGTACGTTTCGTTACGTTACTTCATAAAACTTTAGCAACATTTACGACAAAAAAATTTTCGCATTGCTCATCGATTGAAAATTTCATTCAAATCAATAACAACAAAAAGAAAGTTGCATTGAAAAATAATAATAAAAATAATAAATAATTAGCTGTTGAAGTCATAAAAACAAAATTCAATTAAATGTAACTGCTTTACATAAATCAAAACTTATTTCCCTTAAAAAAAAAAACCCGGAAGTGATGTTAAAATAATAACTTTAAACATTTGAATTGAAAAATTAAAAATGTAATGGCAAAATTAGTGGAAATTAGTGGAAAAGAAAAATCATGTTCACTTAGTTTACGAAATTTAAAATAATAATAATAATAATAATTTAGTTCACAAGAATAGAATAGATGAATTGGAAAAACTTCACTGTAATGGTTTTAATTTTAAAGTTTAAACCCACTCAGCCGTAGTTTACGACCGTTGGATGAGCAACCAATTAAGCAACTCTTCTCCAACAACATTTATCTTCTAGTGCTAGTCTGTTTATTAGATAAAAATCACGTATCGGATAAATGGGTCACTTTCTTCTAAAGGAAGTCACCTGGTCCACTCGGATGACCCACTTTCATAAAACGATCCTCTACACTTCTACAGTCTACTGTCTTCGGTCTGTATAGAAGAAGTCTGTAGAACAAAGACAGTACATCTCATTTTTTTTTCTTTTCTTCTTCTTTCTCTATTTTTTTTTTATTTTCCTCACACTTCTTACATTTATCACATACACCTCTGTATTTTTTACATTTTCCCACCGAAGAACTGCATTTTGAATTTACAGAACCCTAGTAAATGATACTTTAAATAATGTTTTGTCTTGAAGAAAAAAAAAATAAATAAAAAAACAGTTCGATCTCTTGCAGACATTATATTTCCTTCGTTCTCATAGAAACGAATTCTAATTGTTATTTAATGGCTGTGACTGCACCAGTTGAACGAGTTTTACGAGAGTTACCACTCACAACTGGCAAGGAAAACAATAATCCATTTATTTACGTGGATAACATATAAATTATGACATGAAAATAGATGTGAAAGTCTTTCTTGGTTGCCTTCCTTTGGGTTTCTTTCTCTCATTGTCAGTCGTTTGCTAGGAGTAAGCTAACTAACTGCTAAGCTATACACTACAGACTACACTAAAAGCAGTGAACGCTTTTGATGCTCTCTCTCTGTGCTCCAAGTCTATGTCCAAGTCCATAGTTAGGTAGCAAGTTATATTTTTTACATTAACAGGAAGTGGAAACGAGGTCGGAAACAATGAAAATATTGCATAGAACTTAACTACAATATTAAGAAATTTTTATTAACAATTATTATTAATTTCGATTTGCAGTTATTGACATAAACAAAAAAAAAACAAAAATTGAAATTTCAAATAAAACTATTAATAATTTTAATTATCATTTCAACACTATTTATTCATTATTGTTTTTAGTATCTTTTAATTGTTTTTGATTTTTTTCTTTAATAAAAAATTAAACATTTTTTTACTTTTATTAAAGTTTTTTTTTTATATATATATAAAAGCTAAGAAATATACTTTGCGAATATTTTTTTTAAATCTGTATAAAAAGAAGAAATTTCTTGCTATAAAATAAAAAAAAAATCTTCATCTAACTGGAAATAACTGTTGTTCTAAATAAAATAATGAAAAAAAAAATCGCCGACTTTCTCTTTAAATAATTATAATTTGATCGAGTAAGAGGATGATTGTATGCAAGCACATCAGATGCATATAGATGAAACTGTTTAATTTGATTTTCGATGAAAGTTAATATACCATCAGTAAAATAGGTACACGTATAGACAATAATGAGAAGTGTTTTCTCGTTTCTTCGCGTAATTTGCCTTCGTCAGAAGATAATTTTCCGTTGCATCCAGCATATTACTCTGCTTTCACCGAACCCATCACTATTGTTTTAATCACTTAATGATTTTACAATTGGTTTTCTTTTTTATAAAGTATTCATTGCCGTTTATTTACGTTTTTAAAAGTTATTTAGTAAAATCACAAACTATTATTTTGTAAGTTTTGTCATAATTATAAACCTCTTAATTTTTAATTGTTAAAAAAAAATAGATTTTTATTTATAAATAATTTAAATTTAGTTTATCCAATGGGATAATAATATGAAGAAGAATAGAAATAAAATTTGCTTATTTTTAGGTTTTAGTTAAAACACTTATTGCTTCTTTCAAAATGATTTTCATATATCGAATGATAACCGCAATAATAAATTTACTGCATAACAGCAACGAAAAGAAAAACAAATTTCTTTTGGGAATCGTCAGAAACTATATTTATAAAAATATTTATAGGTTTCAATTGGTAGAAAATGTGTCACATATAATTAAAGAGTTGTTAAAAGTCCTTTTAATTCATTTAAAATTTATTACAAATAGATTTATTACATAGAAAAGAGGCTCACCCCTTTCATTTCATTATTTACTAACTGATTTTTATGAAATTTTCCACTTTCTGTCGGATTTATTGATGTAAATTTCAATTTTCCACCACTTCCGGTTCCATAAAAAATGACCCTAACTTCAAAGCATAGAAAAATTAAAGCCTAGTGACAAACTCCTTATATAAATCTGTTTTGATAAATTATAAATATATGAAGACAATATTAAAGTGGGATTTGTAAATTATATTCAAGCATCAGTTGTGGTTGTCTGTTGCAAACTGCAAAGAGGCGTTTAACACACTAAACCAAAACGATTTTTCCTCTTTGGCTCTTTGGTTCTTTGGATCTTTGCCTTTGCCTTTTACATTCTTCATCTACTATACGCACACAGAGGTATTTTGTTGTGCATAAGATGTCTTCTTACCAACAGTCAACTACTACTACTACTACCATCACCTAAATAATAATAATAATAAAATAACAATGGTAATGATGTTGTTAATAAGTGCATAAGCCGAGCCCTTTTGCGCGCGCTCTCTATTATATGCAAATCGTCTGCTCGAAGAGGTAACTCTCTTAAAAGAACTAACTCCGCAACTCCGCAAGAGACACGGATGGCATTTTCGTTTTCTCTTCTCTGCTCTTCGTGTCTTTACAGCTTTAAAGATTTCAACTTATATATATTGTTGTTTTAGATTCGATATAGCTTCTTTCGTAATTCAATTCTATATCCTATCCGGCAATAAGAGTACTAAACTTCTGATTGCACAAACCAACTTCATGAATTTCATCAACAATTATTTATAAGACTATACTATAATTGGTAGTTATTGCAAAATATTTTAATGTTACAAATAAAGTAAAGTAATTGTAAACTAATTTGTTTTATCTTCTTTAAAAAAAAAAAAAAATATTTAAGTAAGTAAAAAAATAAAAGTTTAAATAATTATGTAGCCATAACTTGCTGATGGCTTAAGATTCACCTTAAAACTAATTTCTTTTGTTAATGTCCAGTGAGTTTAAGGACCAAAAAGATATTTCACTAAATATAAATTAATAATTTTAAAGTTACTAATTCAAATTTAAGTTTCCTATTAAAAGTATTAAGTATGAATAAAAATTAAAACAGAAAAAAAAAACTTTAAAATCATAGGATTGATCAATCATTTTTAAACAATGGCAAGTAAACGATAATTTACCACATTTTCAATGATAATTATTTCATGATCATGATTATATATGATTATGAGTTCTGTTTTCAAGTGGGTACACTTACAGGGTACCAGCTATTGTTTTCCTTTCTGGTACGACATCTCTTTCTGATTTCAAACATGGTAAACTTGGCAGCAGCAGTAGTAGTAGTTAACAATAATGACTAATAATAATATAGGGTCACTTTTTTTTTTTTATACTAAAAAACAAAAACAATTTGGTAATTTTCGAAGTAAATTTTAAACTTTTATGTCTTGTTTCTACAATGACACAAAACAATTTAAAAAAAAAAATCAAAACATTTTTTTACAATTATTAAAAAAAAATATTAATAATAAAATTCGAATAATGATGAAGAAATATAGAGATTTAAAATGAATCCCCCTGTGTAAATTATTAAATTATTCAAGTCAGGTTTGAAAATTGTTCATTGCCCGGGCAAAATATACTACATTTCTACGTACTTCTATACAAAATAAGCAAGTTCAATGTCAATGTCAATTACGTTTTAAGCAAGAAAACAAAAAAACATTTTTGTTTTGCTTCAATGTCTCTTCACAGGTTCAAACCATATTTTGAATTTTAAGCAGTAGTGGGATTGCTATAATTATTCAATTCATTTCATCTTTTTTATTATAATTATTATTATTATTATTCTGTCTATTTTCTGTGTTTGTTTTGGTAACAGTGAATAATTGATTAATTATCTTTTGTTTGTGTTGCTTAATTTGGATTGAAGATGTCATTTTTTTTAATGAAATAGTTATTAAATAAGAGTAACTTGTCCTTTTTAGTTCTATATCAATTTTTTTTTTATTCTTTTTTTTTTATAATTAATTAATTGCAAGTTTGACAACTTATTTTTATTATTTTACTTTTTCAATTGTTAACAAAATGTTTCATTTTAAATATTACTTATTTATAATAAATTTACAAAAAAAAAAATTAAAAATATATTATGAATTCAAATTGAAGATGAAATTATCTTTAAAATGACACCAAATTTTTAACTTTAGCTCAACTCGTTCAAAAGTTATTAAAGTTTTGCTTAGCTTTCGTCGCTTAGCGCAACGTTGAAATCACCTGATCTCCATGCATTTTAAACAGAATGTTCCGACAGCAAAACTACTTCTGCAAATTTGATCATAAAAACCAAACTAATGAACCAATTTTAACAATTCTTTCAATTACTTATAGTCCATTTAATTACCTTTAATTATTGCTTTTAAAATTTTACCTTTGGCAGGACTCTAACAAAATTTCTACTCACAAAAATCAATTGCATTAAAAAAAAAATCAGCTATTGATTTAAAAATTTATTCACGACGTGCATAAATTATGCACTTTTTAGCATCAGCATAATAAACATAGAAATATTTTGTAGTACCTACATACTGGATGGATATTTCATCCTAATTGATTGTTAATTATAAGGAAATTCTCTTCGATTTATGCACACACAGTGTTCGATTTATCATGAAGCGAATAGAGTATTTGCAAAGTGAAGGCTCTGGGAAAATAAATATTAATTAACACGTCCGGACGACGGACTTCGAATTAATATGTACTCTTTAAGTGACTAGTGCCCCATGTAGAAAGTGGCAATCATTATCAATCATCTTCATCTCCTCGCCTTTCCTTCTATGCTATTGCCATATCTCCTCATCCCGTAGTGGATTTTAGTATATTTTAATTATTATTAGTGTCAGATTAATAACACAAGCCATTCTTTTTCTGCTAGATTTTTTTTTTTTTTTTAATATAAAATCAAACAGAAAATCAGATTTTACTTCATCATTAGACTACATTTAATTACTTGTCAATTTTTAATTTACTTTAATTTAATTTTAATTTACTTTGAGTGAAAAAATTAATTCTTTAAATGAATTTAATTTTTTCAAATGGAAAAACCGTTTTTTTTTTAATGTAATCCTTATTTGGTATCAAAATACCTATAATTGTATAGCATTTCCTTAAACTTAATATGAAAATAGAAAAAATATTCCAAATCTTTTACGATGGTAAATGAATTGTTATAATGTAATCAATGCATAATGATATAATACAGGGTGACACAAGTTTTACTACCACCCCTGCCACTTCTTTATTTATCAATCATTATGTACCAAATTTGGTATACTTACATAAGGCAATATTTCCAATTAGACTGGATAGTTGACATTTTTACATCACTTCCGGTTTCACCGGAAATTACCCCAACTTTTGATTTTCAAATGGCAACCCCGTAGTTTTTTCACTTTTTTGGATTCTTGGAGTAATTCTGAGTTTAAAAATGTATTTTTTATTTTTTTAGTTGCAAAAAAATCGATTTTTAAAAATCAATCTAGATGGCTGCGAAATGGCTTAAATTACTCCGAATGATGCAAGGTTATGTTATAACAATATAGGAATCAAAAAGTGGGGGTGGTACAATATGGTTGCCATTTGAAAAAATGGACTTTTGACCCAAAAACCATTATATCCAAATTCTTTTGTTAATAACTCACAA
>JASKGO010006241.1:0-20753 GCA_030556065.1 Holobus sp. GC000080
TATAATCTACTCGGAAGTGGATGGCGAATACGCCGAAGATTTCATAAAGTGCTTGATAAGGATGGTAGGTGATGCCCGCCCGAAGGAAGAGGGGCAGCAGCTCCTGGAGCTCTGTGCAGAGGCCCTGCCAACTATTGGAGGTAAAATCATGAGTTTTGCTCAGCAATTTAGACAGGAAGGTAGACAGGAAGGTCTACAGCAAGGCGGCCATGATAAAGCCTTTGAGATTGCTAGGAACCTGTTCAGGAAGGGAATGTCTTTAGACGATGTCAAAGAGTTGACTGGATTGCCTGAAAAAGAACTGATTCGTCTGCACTAAGGGCTGATCCAATCGCTTCTTCCTCAGTAGAAAGGTAGAGAATTTCCGCCAGCACGCTATTTTTTGGGCCGTGGAGCTATTCAGGCCAGACATCCGCAAGATTTTTGTACAAGCGTTCAGCTTGATCGTGTAGCTGCTCACAAACATCAGTTTGATCATCTAAACCCAGTTCATTAAGCTTTTTAAGCAAAACCAGGGCCTGATCCCGAAGAAATTTCGCCATATTCAGCGCTGTTTTTTCCTGTTTTGTCATGGTAACGAGTTCTGGTTCTTTGACAGGGTTCCCAATTATAACTTGCTTCACACTATACAACCTCTGCACAGCGCTTCAGTGTGCGGTAGATAGTCGGCCTTGAGACGGAAAAAATATGAGCCAGATCACTGATAGAGTACTCTTCAGTATCGTACATACGGCGTAGCTCCCTGTGTTGTTTATCAGACAATTTAGGTTTTTTCCCTCGCAATTTCCCTCTAGCTCGTGCAATGGCCATGCCTTCTCGAGTACGCAGCCGGATCAAGTCCCCTTCGAACTCAGCAAAAGTTGCTAAAATGTTAAAAAACATCTTGCCCATTGGGTCGACGGGATCATAAACACTGGTTCCTAGCGCTAACCTCACACCACGGGCTATTAGTGAGTCAGCGATGTTGCGTGCATCAGGCACTGAACGTGCCAGGCGGTCTAATTTCGGAACAACCAGCGTATCTCCAGCCCGGACAGCAGCCAAGGCTTAATCTAGGCCTGGTCGAGAACGATGAGTGCCAGTGAGTCCCCGATCGACATAAATTCGATCTAG
The DNA here is from genome assembly GCA_030556065.1 of Holobus sp. GC000080. NCBI lineage: Eukaryota > Metazoa > Arthropoda > Insecta > Coleoptera > Staphylinidae > Holobus > Holobus sp. GC000080. Next base: position 1,114 of record JASKGO010006241.1, read on the forward strand.
CGAGACTCCGAGATCAAGGAGTGCCGACTGCTGGGCTGAGAGGTCTTGTTTGTCTGTGGAACAGCGGGCATATCCGATCAAAGTCTTCATGGTGGCTGTTAGTGTACGTTAGAGGGGCGTCCAATGGTAATTTCATCGTACCATTCAAATGACACCTGTGCACCACTTGTTTCATTGAATCCCTTAAAACAGCGGGATCTGTCCGTTGAACGATCCTCTTGCGGACAAAAAGATTTTAGCTCGTTATTATCGATTTACAGTGTACTCGATAATAACTTGCATCTTTACCCTCATTAGTGAGAACAAGAAAGGCATCTATTATCGAATATTGACTTTTTCGATAATAGAAGTCAGTTGTGTTGACATAAAATAGTCATCAGTGGGCAAAATATTTAAATATCAGAAGGTAAATCTGGTGATCCAAGCTTGGAAAAATTGGTAATTTTAATAAATCCGTCAGGGAAGCGAGCCATCACTTCTAATTCCCCACCCATAGCTTCTACATGACTACGTAATGTAGAAATATAAACATCCGTACGTTGTTCAATTTTAGCAATAGCTGGTTGTTGAATGTGTAATATATCAGCAAGTACTTTTTGTGTCATTCCTCGAGCTCTACGTAGCTCATGAAGAGGCATTTCAGCCATCAGTACTTGAGTTCTTGCTGCAATCTCAGCTTGATCTTCAGAGGACATTTCATTTAGCAATACAGAAAAATCTTTAGTCATTTTTTTTCACCTTTTTGATACCATTTCCAAGTAACAATCATATATACGATCTGCTTTTGTAACATTAGTCTCATACCAGCGTTTGCTGCCGGTTTTATCACCACCAACTAGCAAAATTGCTGCACGACTGTGGTTAAAAATGTATAAAGTTCTTAATGGATGGCCGCAATGTTGTGTTCTCAACTCTCGCATGCCTCCGTATTTAGAAGCATTGACCTTACTACTGTGAGGAAAACCCAACATTGGTCCATATTCCTCTAACAACCTGATAGAGACTGCAAGTGACTTACGTTCGTCTCCAGAGAGGCTAAACCACCACTCATCAAACTCATTTGTATATTTGACTTTCCACTTCATCTTTTGATTATACCTTACGTGGAATATTCCATAAAGAGAATTTTTTAGAAAATCGTTGCTAATGTTAAACGAGGGCTTTCTCCTAAAGTGGCAAAGCCCTCTAGCCATGCCGGGGTCGCTCCGATCAGTCAAGGGTACGCTGCGCCCCATCCTCTTGCAGACACAAAATGAAGGGTTGAGTTCAACAATTTAGTGGCTTTAAGCACAATATCATTGTACAATTATTTGTAATATCCTATAAAGGTAGGCAATATGAGAACCATCAGTTACAGCGAAGCACGTCAAAATTTATCGGCGACGATGCTAAAAACTATAGAAGATCGCGCGCCAATACTGATTACTCGTCAAAATGGTCTTCCCTGTGTTTTAATGTCATTAGAGGAATATGAATCACTTGAAGAGACAGCGTATCTTTTGAGATCACCTGCTAATGCTAAACACTTGATAAGTTCAATTGAGGATCTTCGATCTGGAAAAGGGGTAGCAAGAGAGCTTAAAGAATGAAATTGATTTTTTCTGTTCAATCATGGGATGATTACCTTTATTGGCAACAAACTGATAAAAGAATACTAAAAAAAATAAACGAACTCATTAAGGATATTCAAAGAACTCCATTTGCAGGGAAAGGAAAACCTGAATTATTAAAACATAATTTATCTGGTTTTTGGTCAAGACGCATTACAGAAGAGCATCGACTCGTTTATGAGGTATTGAACGATAATCTATTAATTGCGTCCTGCCGATATCACTATTGATGCTCTTGGATAATGATGGAATGGTTATCCACATCCTCACCCGTTCAGTATTGACAGCTCTACTCTTTTAAAATTTGTAAGGGATTATGGATTTATTTTTATGCAATTGATTTTGGCAGTTGCGCAAAAATCTGCTCCATATGGTAATCTTATATACCAAGTACGGTTATCTGTAGGATAACTTTCTGGCAGATAAGTTTCCCCTGAACTCCAGTCAGAAGTAGTATTACCGCCCCCAGCCAGTAAATAACCTTCAGGGCAGGTAACGTGGGATGTTGCCCAGTGACCACATACTTTTTCTCCTTGGATAGTTATCATATCCAGGGTAGGATTGCTAATTTTTCTCCACCTGCCGGCTTGGCAGGATAGTGGTATTCCATTTGATGCAATTCCTAGAAGTTTTCCTGAACAAGAACCCCATTCATTCACTGGGCCGTCCACTTGTAAAAATTCTCCCGTAGATAACCGTTTTTTAGAATGAATACTGTCTGCTTCTATTTTTCCATTGGCTAGCATCTTATTCGCGGTAATATTTCCTTTGGATTTAATATCATTGACATTAATTAAATCCTGCTCACCCATATCCAGGGTAGTTTGCATTTTGTTCAGTTCCGGTTTCCCTGGAACTGTTTTTCGGTATAAAAAGTCGTTTGAGGCGGTTTTGCCATCGATAAAGAATAGAGCGGCGGCTAGATGGCCATTACCCGGATCTAGTCCAAAGGCATTGGCTTTTTCAGACCAAGCCCCTAGTGCTCCCTGTATAACCCGTTCGCCGTCTTCTTCAGCAAAGTAACCGCCATGAGCCCCAATCATATTGGCTATTTTTCGAACCCCAAGTTCTGAAATTTCATCGCCACTTCTGGTTAAAATAATGGCTTGTAGTTGGGTTTTAGAGTTAATCGCAGGTGCTTTTTTTACCCTAACGATATAGGTTTGCCCAAAAGAATTAGTTTCGGAAAAATATTCAGGTAAGTAATTATTTTTCTTGAGTCTTTCTACTGTTATTTCAGCCACAGGCATTGAGGCGGTAGCTGAAATTAGATCGTTATAGTGGTCATGAATGTAATTTTTAGCGCCTTTTTCAACCTCTAGAAGATGATGGGCTGCTGCATTAAACTCCAGGTTGTCTAACCAGGTATTGTATATTTCAGCGCCAAGAACTAGTGCAAATATGCTGATGATAACCGCACCAATCGCTTCAATAGACATAAAGCCATTTTCTTTTGTTTTTCTCATAAAATAGCTCCTATCTATTGGTTTATTTCTACTGTCTTGTGGAGAAAACAATGGTATTGTCACCCACGACACACTGTGTTGCCGCCTCGTGTGATTCAATTTCACCTGTGGTGTTTTTATTATTAATTTTTGTTTGATAAACCAATGAGCCTCTGCTGATATTTGTGGAAATTTTTATACAGTCACTTTGAGGAACGTTTTTAGTTATTAAGATGTATCCAATGCCATTACTGTTTCCATTTATCTGGATCTCCCCACCATGGGTGTTAAATAATTTATCCCCACTGATGGTTACGTTGGCTGGTATGACTTTAAGTTTAATCATCTCAGGAATTAGGTCACCTTTTTTATAACCCTTGCTGGATTTTAAATGCCGGGTTACTTGTAATAACTGATTGGTGTTCTGTATTTCCTGATTGCTTCCTGATAGGGCATAAAGAGCCCCCACAGCGCTAAAAGCTAATATCATGCCGACTAACCAATAGAATCCACTTCCCATGGCTTCGATAGAAAAAAATCCTTCCTTGATATATTTTGATTTGTTGTTCATTATAAACTCCTAGAAAATCCTGTAAAAATCAATGCTTCATATTCATCAGTGATGATAGTTCTGAACCACAGACAATGACTAAAATAAGTAAACTTATTGTGATAAGGATGCGAATATTTCGGATGGAATTGGAAATAAAAATAACTTTTTTGATTGAATCATCCAGCCATTTCTCGGCAAATTCTATAATCCTTCCCTCTCCCCCTCGCCCACGGCTGATGATACATAGAAAATTAATGGCTTCGTGATCTGGAAAATTATAACCTGAGTTTTTTAAGGCCAACCCTAGGTTTTCAGCGCCCATTTCAATGCCATAAATAGTGGCCTGTATCCTTTGTAGCAGCCAAGGAGAAGCATTCTCACTTAAACTCAGTAATGCTTCTTTTAGTTTAATGCCAGAAGCTAGCAAAGAGGCAATATTCATCAGAAACATCGCTCCTTGACAAGATCTATAGATAGCCCATGGTCCAAAAGAATCAAAAACTATTCTAGTTTCACTAATCCAGCGCGGCATGTAGTATATTGTTAAAAAAACTAAAATAAAAAAAGCAATAACCAAATATAATCCGAAGTTAGTGACTATATAGGATATATGATACAACATCATTAACTTGGAAGTCCATAAATCAAGGGGTATTATTTTCGACATCATAGGCACTAATTTTTTTGCAATAATGTTTAACATCAGTGCGCATGAGGCCAGCATCACAATAGGGTAAATTGAAGCCCCTATAGTGGCCTCTTTTATTTTTGTTTTGGCAGCCACTAACTTTAGTGTTCTTTCAAAAGCAATTTTTAAATTTCCGGTTGATTCTCCAGAAAAAATGGTAGAAACCTCATCTTTTGGAATCCATTTCTCTAATGATTTTGATAAAGAGTATCCAGAGCTAATAGATTGTAAACAATCAGTTAAAACAAAAACCATGGGGTGAGATGTTTTTTTTCCATTATTAGAGTAGAGTTCGACCAAATCATGTAATGAATCTTTTAGTTGACCTTGTTCTAGTAAGTAACTCAGTTTGATATAAAAATCAGTGCGATCATGATTAGAAAATGTTTTTCTATAAAGCCATTGCTTAAAATTATTAGAAAACATAAGTAATATCTCAACTGGCTTTTAAATCAATTGAAATATTATTTGATTTTTTTGTTCCAAAAATTCTATGGTCATGATCTAAGGGGCAAACATCCAAACTAGCATAAATAGGATCTAGTATTCCTTCGTTAATTCTCTGAACCATATGCTGGTTTCTGGTGACACCGCCTCTTGAGAACCAGTGTTCTCTGGCTCCTTTGGCACCACTCTGAATAAATGAATGCATGAAATCAGCATCCGTGAAAATGACTTCAGCTAAAGAGGTTCTTCCTGAGAAGCCACTATCTCTACAATGATCACAGCCCTCTGGATTACGCAGATAGACTCCAGCTACTTCACAGGACTCCTCTATCAGACTACATTCTTCATCTGAGAGCATTATTTTATTGCTTAAGTAAGGGATTTTGCAGGTTTTGCATAATTTTCTAGCTAGCCGTTGGCCAATCAAACCGATGACTAGTGAGGAGTCGGTCACTAAATCTGCATCAACTCCCATCGTGCATAAGCGACTTAAAGCAAAAATGGGATCTTTGGTGTGCATGGTTGTCCAGACATTGTGCCCAGTCATGGCGGCATCAATACAAGCTCTAGCACCATGGATCTCTCTGATTTCTCCCGGCATGATTTGATCAGGATCTAAACGCATTAAGTTAGAGATGGCTTTTGCCCACTCTATGCTGAGTGAGTTGGGATCTCTACGGTCGTAGGTTAACGGAGTCTGCACTGAGCCAGCAATTGGGATTTCTGGAGGGTCCTCAACAGTGATAAAGTTAATTTTATGATTATTTTTTTGAATCACTTTTTTGGCAATGATCTGTAGTGTGGTTGATTTTCCTGAGCCAGTAGGCCCACAGACCAAAACAATACCTTCAGTGCTGCGCATCATTTTTTCAATTAGCGCTATCTGTTGTGGTAAGTAGCCTAGGGTTTCTAGCGTTAACTGCTCTTTAGAGCTGTAGAAGAGCCTTAAGACACAGAGATAACCTTGCACGGAGGGTCGACTGGCAAATCTGGCGCCAAACAGTCCCAGATCTTTCACAAAATCCTCTTTAATCCTAGCGTCCTGGGGAATTCCCCATTCAATCACAGGATCAGCCACTGCACACATGGACTGGTAAATGGCTGAAATGTATTGCCTAGCCTCCTCTTCAACCAACTCAGTCTGTTTTTCCAACATCCCATCGATACGGAACAGAATTAAACAGTAGCCATTGTCTATCCTGAAATGGATATCTGAGGCATTTAAGTCTTTAGCTTTTTTGAAAAGACGGATGATTTCATTTTGAATTTCTGTGTTTTTAATAACAGTGTAACTATTTTCTTTTGAATAAAGATCTCTTACTTTAGAGGTGTCTTCATACTTTATTTGATAATCAACATCATTTTTTTCTAGATCATGACAATAGGCGAGAACATGGGGGTTGGTCCGGTACTCATCTGACACATATAAAAATCCATCGTCCAAAAAACAGAGGTATTTTTGTTGTTCGATAGAGGCAGGATGAGGGCCATTAAAGCCACTTATTATATTCATTAATTGATTCTCTGTGTTTGATGAGATCCCTGTGAATGTATACTTGGAGCAATTGAAGAGAAGCCTAGTCTGATCTCTTTTCCATTAGAAGTATTAATGATAGTGACTTTTTTTGCGGCTATTTTTCCCATTACCATCCCATTAGGTAATATATCCCCTGATTTGACAGTGATTTCTGATCCACCTGGATAAATCAGTATTGCATGAAGATCTGGTTTTTTGCCTTGTACATTTCTAACCACCGGTAAATTAGAAGATGAATCGTTACTTTCCCCAGAGATCCTTGTGATATCTTTTAATTCTAGTAATGCTTGCGCCCGTTCTTTTTTGGCGCGATAAATTATTGTTTCAGATTGGATTTCTACTAAATCACCAATGGTTTTAGGTTTAGCAAAAGCTGTTATGTTTAAAAATAACAAGAAAAAAAACACCCAATACTCTTTATAAAATTTATTTGCCATAAACATCACCTTCAATAGACCAATTTAACCATCCAGATTCGGGATGGAGTGTTGTTTTTATGGAGGTTAACCTCACTCCATTGAGCGATTCATTTTCGAAAATCATATGTGGCGGAACATCTGTTTCATAAACAAAATGGTATCTTTTAAAAGGCGCTTCATCTATAAATTCTTGCGCATTATCTGGAATATATGCCGACTCCTTTTCAGGGATAGAGAAAGTCGCTTGTATTTTATTTTTTTGAAAAATGGAGATAACATTTCTAATTTGGTGATTAATGTCATCTGTCGGGTTACTTTTCTTTAATTCCATTTCTAAAGGTAAGGTGAATTCAGCGGTTTCTGCGGCATTATTGATGTTATACCGTGGTTTTACTTTGTAATTTTCTTGGATAATTTGACTGAACTCATCAATAGTCACAGTGCTCTCTGAAGTTCTTTGGTAGCTGTAAGTAATACTTCCTTGTTGACAATGAGAGATATTGTATAACCACCCAGAAATTGATAGGGGTGATTGATGTAGACCTTGGTACAGCTTGAGAATAACTTCATTAATTGGACTTGTTTTATCTAGCGGGTTTATCGATTCTACCGTCTTTGGTGCATATTCTGTTTCTTCGATAACATATGATGTTAAAAGTTCTTTCTTCCGACAATCAAGCTGGTAGTTTTTCCATTGTTTAGTTGCTATGAGCAACAAGAAAAAAATAGTTATTATAGACCCAATACCGATCAAGTTTTTTTTGCTTAGGCTAAAATTTAAAGATTTTATCTTGTGCTCTCTTTTGAAGTTTTTAGAGATCAACAGTTCGTTAAGAGATTTTTCTTCAGCGTCATTCTCAAAATCTTTTGGCAAATATAGCTTGCATTGGTCATTATTTTTTAGAATGGATTTTAGTTTGTTTTTGGCAGCTACAACTTCTTCTCTGCTGCCAACAAAGTCACTTTGAGGAACAATATTACCCTCAAGAACAGCAATAAAAGCATAGCTTTCATCTATATCTTCATCGTTAGGTAATTTAAAGATCCCTATCCAATGATTACCCAAAATAGAGGCAAGGACTAGGGCCAGAGACAACATCCCAGGAGAAACTTCATCTTTTTTAGATAAAAATCCAGCTTGGTGAAGGATAGGAGCTTTTCTAAATGCTACCAGATCCATCCCTTCTGCTTTCCCAATGCATTGTGCTTGCTTCATGGGGTTACGGGGTTCAGCCAGGATTTTCCAGGTTAAACCACAGACAAATTTCTGCTTGTTAAAGGTAACAATGTAAATGCTTTTTTTCATTTACTGTCTCCCTTAGATTAAAACAGGAGTTACTGTGATCACCAAGGTGGTTCTCTTATTTTTTCCTGACAGACCCCCCCCAAATAAAAAGTTAGAAGGTTTTCCGAGTCCAGATTTACTACCACCCTTCTCATCTTGTTCAAATCCGCTTAGCACTAAGGTTTCTCCAGATTTCAACCAGACACGCTGGTGTAATGCCTGCCCTTCTGTTCTGGGAAGTTCGACAATGTTACCTTGTTCGCCTTCTGATTTTACCGTGCGAAATCCTTTGCTGGATGAAATGTTCATGATCAGATCGAGCATTAGTTCATCTGTTCCTGGCGTTAATTTTGGTAATAAGGTTATATTATCCCCTGTGGTTAAATAACCTGGGTTTAACGACGTATTTGAGCCAGCAAAAGGAGTGCTAGAGGCAGTGGTTGTTTGACTTTCTAAGAATCCCTCTTGATGTGCATATTGGATAGGAGCTGGTGTCATGTTAGTGGTAACTATTGATTTTGTCTTTACCGAGGCAACTTTTCCTTGCTCAGACAAAGCTTTTATCAGTACATTAGAACCAGCCCATCGTGAGGTGTTCCCAAGTATAGAGATAGCGCCTGCGGTTGCTTCTGGAGAGGCAAGAAATGTGTTTTTTAGAATGATATTATATTTGTTAGCTAGTGAACGATATATTAAACTCCAGTCTATCCCAAATTCGTCTGTATCTACCGTTTCTACACTAATAATTTTTATGTTCAGTAATACTTGCCTGGATAAAGATTGGTTTTCTTCATCAATGTATTCACGAATATTTCTAACAGTCTCTGGTGTATCGGTAACAGATAACACGCCAGTGGTGTTTGATAACTCCGTCCGTCCAATTCCTGGTGTTAACATGGATTTAACGACTTTTATAATATCCCCATAAAGATCACTGGTGATTTCTATGGAGGATGATTGACTTGTTCCGGTTTCTCCTGAAATGCCATTACTTCCAGAATTATCCCCTTTAGCTCCCGCTTGAGCTGAAATGCCACTTTTGATAATAGAATTAGTTGACCCTTTAGCATTGAGTGTTTTTATAAAAAATCTTTTGGTTTCTAAAAAATAGATGGAAATAATATTTTTTTCATACTTCCAGGATAAACCCAGTCGAGTGGTTACCGTGTCCAAAAATCCACTGACAGGACCATCCCAATTCAGATCACTGATTAAATCGGATTTTGCAGTAGGATCGTTTGATAGGTTTCCCTTGTTCCCGTAGGAAGTAGACATTATATTAAGGCTACTTGAATGCTCTAAGTTGTTTGATGTTGCATTCACGGATCCGGTGTTATCTTTCTGAAACCCCTTAAATGAGGCTACTGCATCAGGGGTAATTCGTACAGGGATCTTACAAGCTGAGGTAACTGCTTGGCCAATTTCAAAAATGCTGACAGCATGTTGTGGGGATATTGCATAAGTAAAATCACAGTTAAGGATAGGTAATTGGTTGTTTTCAGGGATAAAAATAGGTTTTTTTTGCACCCACTGTCCTTGATGAAACTCAACAACGCTTTTAGGGGGTTTGCTTTGCAATTCCTGTACTATTTTGGATGCTGATTGTCCTAAATCGTCTGCTGACGACATCGACTTGTCGATGTTTGAGGTACCATTGCATCCTGCAATAAACGAGCTTATTGCTAAGGGTAAAATTATTTTTTTCATAGCGCTCGCTAATTACTTATTGGTTAAAGGGGTATCAGAAACGACAATTAAACATTGATGCTCATAACCACTGACATACAGAGGTTTTTCTGCATATTTATACAGTTCAAATAATTCCGTGATAGCTTGTTGAAAAGAACCTTTAAAAACTAGATCGGCGTCGATTGGATAGTTAATCCCATTGGTGTTCCAATTGACGTTCCAATGCCCTGTGAGTGAAGGTGCACATGTGGAAGCGGGCTGTTCCGTCCAGTTCATTAAGGAGCTTTTGAGTGTAGAACCTTTGCTTAGCTTCCAGATCGGATCTGGTTTTGAGGAGATGATTACTGAGGGTATCTTTTCAAGATTGATAGCCATTTTGTTCCCAGAGGGTTGAGGGGGTTGCGGGGCTGAACATCCTGTTAACAACAGGATGATCGCTGAGATCAGTCGTTTTCCCATTATTTGTTCCTGATGCATTTTTATTGCAGCTCGATGCTGTAGACGCTTGAAAAATCAAGATCACGGGCAATGTAAATCCCAATCTGTTCCCCTTGGTTTTTGTAGAGGGTTGGAGGGATATTAATTGTATTTTTTAATGCTTCTGCCGCCATGTTTTGCGCGGCTTCCCCAGTACTATTGAAATTAAAATTTGTGTTGGAGTTGTTTTTAGAGGAGAAGGCTGCTTTAGCGATATCATCTACCAGGCTTAACATCATGGCTCCCCCAAACCGTTTCCAAAAATGGTCGTCAACATGTCCAGGTAGCCCAGATGCCCCGAGGGAATCAGCGCCGGGGGATTCTAGATCGACGACAATGCCATTAGGAGTCTTTAGTCTGCTCCAGAGGACAAAGATGCGTTTCATGCCCTGTTGGACATTGGATTGATATTCTCCTGATATGGTTGATCCTCTTTCAATCAATAAAACCTTACCATTATCACTATAGATATTGCGCGTTACGGTACAAGAGGTCATGCCAGGTACGGTGGAGTCCAGTTTTGTTTGCAAAGCACAGTCGATAAAACTGCCTTTTGCTAAAATAAAATTTCTATCGCCAAGGAAGCTGGCTGTTCGTAATGGGGTTGCAGTTGATTTCATCAATTTGGATAGATTTTTTGTTTTATTTTCTTTATTAGATTTTTGATCGATACCATAAGGTAGGGAGATTTGTTCTTTGATTTGTCCTAATGGTATTGGTTGTTCTTTATTTTCTGGTTTTGCATCGTTAGATATCATGAGTGGTGATGTATATATTGCCAGAAGCTGTAAGTTTTGTTCACTCGTTCTGCCGTTATCTGTCAGAATGGTGTGTTCAACAGGGGCAGATTGCTGTAATACAGATTTTACTACCTTGGATTTTGTAATCTGTTCTGGTAATGGCGGTGCATCTTGAGTTAAAAATAGTCGTTTTGGCACTGAACTAGAAATTTGTTGTTCCCTATCTTCTGGAACTTTAATGTTTAGAACTGCGTTTTTTTTATACTTTAGATAAAGGGTGCTTCCAACAATAGCAACAATCAACAGGATCCCCATAAGAAACCAGCTGCGTTTTTTATAGGCGGACCAGGTATCATTCACGCTAGGCAGCCCTCTTTCTCCCTCTAGTGATCCCAGTCCGTCTGGTGGAGATGTTGGCTGTGACGCTTTCATGCTTAATGTGCTGCTTTGATAGTTCGTTTGACATCGGGGACTGTGGTTCCTTCACTTGGAGCCCGCCCCTCTTTGTCAAACTGATCGTTGTAGATCCCCACTACAGCACACCCTAGGCGCAGCACCATGGCTGGGGAAACTCGGTGTACGACTAAAATGTCATTTTCTACATGGGTGTTAACAATACTCTCTGTTTTATCATCCGCCACTAGGAATACCGTGGGAAAATCCCTATTGTTCGGAAACTTGAGATAAGTAAATCTCCCATCATCACAAGCCATGGTGGGTGCTATCCCTGAGGAGTTTTTTCCAACTTGCATGGAGTAACTCCAATTGCGTGCCTTAGGGGATGTATTTATTTTTAATTGGAGTGCTTGTTGGTCAATCTTGGTTTTCTTGGTCTGTTTTTCTGCCTCTGGGTACAAAAACTCTACACGATAGGCCCCCACTCTATTTTTAGAGGTTTGTTGGTCATTTGGTATGTCTATGAATTGCAAATCAAAATCATACATTCGTGAATCTGTGGTTACCATTAAGTTAGTGTCCCAAGCCTTTTCTTGAGGTAACATGATCTTATCATCGTGAATTTTTGCAGCCTTTGGTTTGATATAAAGAATGTTTTTTCTGGTGGTAATTTCCCATCCTTGAGCGAATGCTGCTGCAGAATCAATAATAGTTTCATTGCTATTGAAAACGATGCGTAGTCCAGTCTTGGCTAATGCCTTAATGACTACAATATCACCCGGGTTATAATTAACATATTGGATGCGACTATCAAATTTAGAGCCCTTGGGTGAGCAAGCTGCATTTGAGGGAATACCCAATGATATTAGTATTAGTCCCAATAATAATGAATAAAAGCAATGAGGGATCATTCACCAGTAACCATTTCTGGATCGACACGATAGCTTGCCACTTGAAAACCAAATGGGTTGATCAATCGTTCACTTTCTTTTAGTGATGATGGATTGCAATATTCATAAGCAATGGTGGCTACCCACTTGGTAACGGTGCCCTCCCCGGCCTCATTCAAGCGTTTTATTCTTTTAGAGAACCTAACAGTCCCTATATTGTTATCACCTGGAACAATACTGATGATCTCTACGGTGATTTGTGTATTGTTACCATACTGTTTATTCAGAGCTTTTTTGCCAGAAAAAAGTGACGAGTAGGCAACCCCAACTTGCTCTGATGAGAGCAAGCCAACCGTTTCATAATCTTTTTGCAGCGTGAACCAGTCATAATTTTCTCGAGAACGCACATACTGCGCGAGCCAAAATTTGTTCATGGCTTCGTCGTAGCCAATTTCCTTGCTTTTTAAGATCGTTACGATGTCGGGGACGCCTGTTGTACTATCAACCCGGATTACATAAGGGATCGTCTCTTTTAGCGGCATCATAAAAACGATAGCTAGCCAGGAAATCAGGGTTAAACCGCTGGCAATTTGCGCAACGGTCCACGCTTTCCTTTCTGACTGCTCAAGAAGCTGGACACGTGAAGTTTCCCAGTTCACTGTGGCATTCAGGATTTCAGGCATTTTGCGAGAGTCGGACAAAACTAAACCCCTAACCTATTGTTGATCTTCAGTGTCTGAAGGGATTATGTGGTTGACAGGGACTCTAGGTTGGCCATCCAGGGTAGGAATCTCTGATGTTTTTGATGAGCATCCCTCTAAAACCAGTAGCATCAAAATGATCATTAAATAATTTATATTGATCATCTTATCCTTTAAACAGTAGACTTAATTAGAAAAATTATAGAATTTAATGCTATTAAAATCAATATTTTTATGATTAATTTGCTTTTTTTATCTTGCAGACATAACATAATGTTCTATGTTTATAGATACTCATCTGATGATAATTTGCTAGGAAATCGCTACATACTGTGAGCATAATGCAGCAAACCTACCAGCTACAAGGAACATTTTTTCCATGAAGACGCTTGTCTTTGCGAACCAAAAAGGTGGGGTTGGAAAATCAGCGATTGCTTGCCAGCTGGCCTATTTTATTCGGGATATTTTGGGGAAGCGGGTGATCGTTATCGATCTTGATCACCAGGGTAACACCTCTAAGGTGATGCGCGTTGGTGGGATCTCAACGCTCTCCTCTCTGACCACTCGCCATATTTTTTCTGACGAAACTTTTGAAATCGAAAATGCAGATTTCGCGGTCGTGCCAGCAGATAGCGGTGATTTGCTAAAAATGGAAAAGCAGGTTGAGAAACATAATGCGTTTGCAAGCAACCTCTATGCCTTCCTTAAAGCCATCGATAAAAAATTTGATGTCTGCATTCTAGATACTAATCCTAACCCAGATATCCGTCAGTTGAGTGCGCTGGTGGTTAGCGACTACGTATTGTCCCCTATTCAGCTCAATCAAGAAGCTATTGATGGCATTGGGAACCTGCTTAACCATGAAAATATTGGGATCAGAAAGATTCAGGCAACGATTAATCCGAAATTGAAGTTAATCGGTGTCCTGCCTAACCTTGTTGAGCCAACGCCATTCCAGCGGGAGAATCTGGGTGATTTATCGAAACATTTCGCCAAGCTTTTGATCCCCCTTCCTGTGGGGTTTGCTGCAGTCAAGAAAACCACGGCTATTCCTGAGGCACAAGCTTTAGGGTTGCCCATTTGGAAGCTCGGTAAAACCAGTGCCCGAGAGGCTTGGGGTCATATCAGACCGGTATTTGAAAAAATTGCTTCGATGATGGGAGTTTTATAATGGCGCTTGATCTGTCGGCTTTGGAAGCCAAGCCAACTGCAGTCATGTTTGATAAGGATGGCTCAACCCTTATGGGAAAACCAATGGCGCTGCCACTGGGTGATATCGAGGAAGATCCAGAGCAACCTCGAAAAGAATTCTCTGAAGAGGCTATGCAGGAAATGATTGCTAGTGTGAAGCTTCGAGGAGTTAAAACCCCGATTTCCGTTAGACAGCATCCAGAAAAGCCAGGTAAGTGGCTGTTGAACTATGGCGCTCGTCGCTACCGTGCTTCCCTAGCTTCTGGAAAAGAGAGCATTCCGGCCTTTGTAGATGAAACCCATGATGACTTTGATCAGGTGATTGAAAATTTACATCGGGACGATCTGACTCCCCTGGAGCTCGCTTTATTCATCAAAAAGCGCTTAGATGCTGGTGATCAGAAAGGTGCTATCGCGAGGCAACTGGGGAAAGATAACGCAGTCATTACCCAGCACCTGGCCTTGATTGATCCCCCAGAGTGTATCAAAGAGATCTATCAATCAGGTCGTTGTACCTCTCCAAAGACCCTCTACTCTTTGAAGAATTTATATGAAAAACATGGCAAAGCTGTCGAAATCTGGTGTAACTCCGTTGAAGAGATCACCAGGAAGGGGGTTGCAGAACTTTCTCAACTGCTAAATACTGCACTTGAAGCTTTGGAATTTGGTCATGACCAAATTTTAGAATCTAAAGATCCCCAAAAGACTCCTATTAAGGTTACTAATGGTTTGGCGGATAAGCCTAAACGTTTAACTAATCCTGAGCTTCTGGTTAGTCACAAAGGGCGTGAGGCTGTTATCTTATTGGATCGTTACCCGACAAAAACTGGATTGCTTCACATCCGCTATAAAGACGGGAATGAAGAAGAAGTTGATGCGGGTAGTTGCAAGATAAACTCATTAAGATGGAAATCTGAAAGACCAAATTAAATGTGTCCCCTATTGTTCCCGCTAACCACGACTGAAGCTCACTGGGAGTTACCCTATAATTTTGCGTTATGGCGTGATTGGGTTAACCGAGGGGTAGAGTAAATGGATGTGGCAGTGGTCATTCCAAGCTATAAGGTCTGTGCTTCTATTTTGGAAGTTCTCCAGAGAATAGGTCCAGAAGTTGCGAAGGTTTACGTTGTCGATGATTGCTGTCCTGATGGTTCAGGTTGTCTGGTAGAGACCGACTGTACAGATCGACGAGTTAACGTGCTATACCACTCGGAAAACCAGGGGGTTGGTGGAGCGGTGATCACGGGTTATCAAGCTGCGCTAGCGGATAACATGGATATTATCATCAAAATAGATGGTGATGGTCAGATGGATCCCGCTTTAATCCCCTGTTTCATGGCCCCGATCCTTGCAGGAGAAGCGGATTACACTAAAGGTAATCGCTTTTTTAACTTAGAAGATTTACACACCATGCCCAAAGCACGTTTGTTAGGCAATGCGATACTTTCCTTGATGAGTAAAATTTCCACGGGATACTGGGATTTGTTTGATCCGACTAACGGTTATACCGCCCTTCATCGGGTAGCTGCCCAATCTCTCCCTTTTAAAAAAATAAGTCAACGATATTTTTTCGAAACTGATATGTTGTTTCGGCTGAATACATTGCGTGCTGTAGTCGTTGATATTCCGATGACTGCAAAATATGGTCATGAAACCAGTCATCTTAAAATATCTAAAATTATAGCGGAGTTTTTCTTTAAGCATTGTAAAAATTTTGGTAAGAGAATTTTTTATAACTATTACCTTCGAGACATGTCCCTAGCTTCTATTGAGTTGCCATTAGGGATTTTTCTGTTATTATTTGGCCTGATTTTTGGAAGTGTTCGTTGGATCAGAGCATTACAATCGGGTGCTCCAACCCCCGTGGGTTCAGTTATGTTAGCGGCTTTACCCCTGCTTTTGGGTTTACAATTTATTTTGGCTTTTATCGGCTATGATATCTCCACAGTTCCTAAAAAACCATTACAGGTATTAAAGAAGTGGCAGTGCTAACTCAGCCTATACTGATAAGATATTGCATTGCCACTCTCTG
Organism: Holobus sp. GC000080; assembly: GCA_030556065.1. NCBI lineage: Eukaryota > Metazoa > Arthropoda > Insecta > Coleoptera > Staphylinidae > Holobus > Holobus sp. GC000080. The sequence continues at coordinate 17,214 of JASKGO010006241.1, forward strand.
TGTGGTTGGTATTGTAATTGGCCAATTGCTTTTTAAATGGAGTGCCACTTGGCTGCAGCATACGGGAAGTTTGTTCAACCCTCATACCTTATTAGCGCTTGCGACCGCATTTATTGTTTACGGGGTTACCACGCTTGTGTGGGTGTGGCTGCTACAAAAAGTAGATCTTGGCCGTATTTATCCTCTCATGGCTGGAGCGTTTGTGTTAGTCCCGATGGGTAGCTGCTATTTTTTTGGAGAACAGTTGCCAATGCAATATTTTACAGGTATTGCATTGATTGTTGTAGGTATTATTTTGACTATGAGAGCTTGAAGTTAATTTAACTGTTTTAGAAAATAAAATAGAAAACCGCCAGAATTTTTTAAGGTGCTGTGATGACTACTATTCGTTTTATGACACTCCATCTATTATATCCATCCCTATTTTTGATGTATTGTAGTGTTATTGGTTTCGCAGTGAACCATTTTTTCAAGCTTTGGCAGTGTTCGGATGACATTAAGGATAATTATTATCTTCGTTGGTTTTTTGCAATGAGTAGTGGCATGATGTTTACTGTTACTATTTTATTTGTTTTAGGAATGACGGGGTGGTTTTATCAAGATACAGTTTTATGGTCCGGTGCTATAAGTTTCTTGCTGGCAATTTTTATATTGTTTCGTATGGACTATCACCGTTCCTTCAAGGTTATTTCACAAATTCGATTAAAGACATTATTAGAGCTGTTAACGTTCATCTTGTTGTTTCTGTTTTTAATGATGAAAGCGGTTAGAGTTCCAGGAGATTGGGATGATACCTCTTATCACCTACCGATGGCTCGATTTTATATTGAAAATCATGCCATTGTTTTAAATCAATATTTACGTTTCCCTTTGTTTCCACAAAATATTAATTTGTTATTGGCATTAGGATTAATGCTGGGCCATGAAATTTTTTCACAAGGACTAGCAACGCTTCCATTGTTTATTACCTGTATTGGTTTAATTGGCGCAAGTATTAGGATGTTAAATTCCACTTTTGTTGGCTATCTTTCGATCATTATACTACTCCTGTTACCTCCAGCTAAGTACATTATTGGATATGCTTATATTGATCATGGCCTGGCGCTTTTTTGCTGGGGAGCACTGTTATCCTTAGCGATGTGGAATATAACTGGACGGCAATCCAATGGATGGGTAGTCATGGCCGGCTTACTGGCGGGCGGTGCGGCAGGTAGTAAATATTTTGGAGCTGTATTAGCAGTACTACTTGGGCTTTATCTGATCCTTGTCTGTAGGGCTTGGCGAGCGGCCGCGATTTATGCTATCACAGTCGCACTATTTGGGAGTGGTTGGTACCTGCGCAGTTTACTCATTTCAGGTGATCCGATTCATCCAGCGGGAGGAGCTATTTTGGGGCATTTTCTATGGGATGCTCAGGATCTAGTGAGTCAGCAGCAGGAGCAAGCCAGCTTTGGGGTTGGTAAAAACTTACTTTACTTGGTTCCAGGAATGATTAAGGCCCGAGTCTCTCCTTGGATCCTTGCCTTGTTTTCCTGTTGCTTTTTTAGAAAAAAAACCACTGGATTGCATTTTCTCTACGCTGTTTTTTTGAGTTATTTGCTATTCTGGTTTTATGTCACTCAAGTTCCTCGTTACTTATCTCCCTTGTTCGCAGTAGGATGCTTTTTAACAGTCTATACGCTTTATCAATGTGTTAAAAAATGGTTATTTAGGGCAAGCCTAGCAAAGTGTCCTTGGTTACATAATCTCTATATACCCAGTATCATTTTTTTATTATTTATATCACCTTTCTGTCTTATGACCCATCAAAAAGCTGTTAAAACTCTGGGAAGCTGGGAGCAATCCTTAGAACGTCGTTCTGGGTATACATTGTTTCAACAGGCTAATCAATTGATTCCTTTTTTTGGGCCTCGTTTAGTACAACTTAGTTTTGAAAATAATATCTATTTTTTCAAAGGTACAACGATTGGAGATTGTTTTGGTATCGGAAGATACCGCAATGTGGTGGATATACAATCACCTAACCAGTTGATTCAACCTCAAGAAATGCTACGATACTTACACCAATTTAATAGTAGGATGCTGATCGTAAATACCCGGCAATTCAGCCTGGATTTAATGGCTTACACGGTTTATTTTGATATCCAAAAAGAAACCAAAGATGGCCTATTGTTGACTATAAAACAATAGGATTAGTTGGTTGGTTAACTGCCTTCTCCCCTTTAGGGGAAGGTAGTTCACTCGTTATTTCTAGCCCAAAGAACAGCCTCAGTGACAATTTCCTCAAGAGTCTCTTCGCTGAATTGATCATTTATGGATTTCACCTTTTGGGCTGACATTTCAAAAATCTGTTTCCGCGGTGTCTTTTCGATAGGGTTTGATAAATCCCCAGCCATTTCTTTGATATGTACTTGGTTTTCGGGTAAACGGTCTGCGATAACAGGATGCACTTTTTTCATTTTTTCTCCCTCACAGCTAAATTTGGTCATGACCAAATCCTTGAGAAGAGGCTACCTAGAGACGAACTCCAGTCAGCCAATTCCCAAAAATATGGTCAATGCTCTAGTGACTACTAGCATTGTTGCATCATCTAGTTGACCAACCGTTGGACCAATTTTTTCTTTTTTAATCGACATTGCTTTGTCGACTTGAATCTGACAAGGTTTTTTTAGCCCATTTTTACTGTTAGGATCTATTGAAATTCGAAAAATGGGAGTCTCAATAATTTTGCTAGAGATCAATAAAACCGTTACGGTTGAGTGATGTTGGTTAAAGATATCTGACTGAATGACCAATGCATGCCGTGGTTTTTGAATGGCGATAGTGACGATATCTCCCCTATTCACGCTTCCCATCCGTCGATGTCAGAGAGTGAGTCATCCATAAAAACGGTTAAGTCGATATCATTTTGATCAGCTGTCGCTGCTAATAGGGATTGCCGCTGACACTCTTTAGTAAAGCTCTGCGAGCGGGTGTCTGGCACCCAAATTTGCAAAGGGCGCATTCCAGACTCCCGTAAAGCGAGCCGATGTTTTTTTACTCTGAAAGAGACATGCGTACGCATCCCCTACCCCTTATTGTTACATGCAACATTTTTATTGGAGAACAGAGCGGGGGGCACTTGAATGCCTAGTAGCAAGCACTCTTGTCTAAAGGAGATTTCCTGTCGCCATATGGCCTTCAGCCCTTCGATTGAGTATTGCATGGTTTTGATAAGTCGGGTAAAGCATAACATTTGAACCATCCCGGCTGTTTCTTTAATCTGTCAGTGGCTGGCTGGTGAATAGGCTGCTATCACGGATAAAACGGTTTTGCAGGCCGCTAAATTTGGTCATGACCAAATCCTTGTAGAAGAAGCTATACCCCGAGCGGAAGGTACAAAGTCATAGGGTTGTCATGACAGGCAATAAATCCATAGTGTTCATAAAAATTTTTAGCTTTGTTCCCTTTTGCATCAACGATTAGCGCATAGGCGGCTACTTGCTTTTTAGCCTCAAGACAGCGGTCGACGACACAACCAATCAATAGTTTTCCTAATCC
>JASKGO010006245.1:0-15492 GCA_030556065.1 Holobus sp. GC000080
CAAACACCACTACCCATATCTTGCCGGCCGTGGGATTCGAACCCATGTTGCTCGGTCCGAAGTCCGGAGCTCGAACCACTGAGCCACGGTCCCGGCTTTTAAATTTATATTATTATAATTATATGAATTATAAGCGTAAAATTCAAAGCGAAATTAAATAAATTAAAATGTAAAAATCAATAAAAGCTTTTTTTTTTAAACAGCTTTTGCAAAATTAAAAAAAAAACTTATCCTAATGCAAAGTAACACTTTTTTAACAGCAATAACCAAAAATATTTAAATAAAGGCAAAACCAAGATGAATATTTATGCAAATTTCAAAGTTATGCAAATTTTCGGTGGAGTTTAAGCAAAAGATGAAGAAAATTAATACCTTGGGTAACTGGTTATACTTAAAATAGCTTCATCATCACTAAGCAATTCTTCAACTTCTTCTCTCCTGTATCTCATATTGGCTTCCACAATGTTGAAATGGGCCAGAAGGCCGCCGTAGGGCTGGCCGGGCGTACCTTCGACCATGTAGGCCCCATACTCGGGCCTCCACAATGACTTGACTCCCTGAGGATCAGCCAGTTCTTTCTGCTGCAAAATGTTGAGCAGTTCATCAGCTCGCAAGCTCACTCTGGCGGTCTTCTGGGCGTGATTGAACCGGACTAAGATGTATTCGATTTCGTCGCCCCATTTCAGCACGTCGCCCTGCCTGTCCTTCAGCTTGTTGTACTGATTGATGAACTGCAGGATGCCATGCTTGCGAACATGATCAGACAACTGCTTGGTTTCTTTCCAGGTGAGGGGATTGCCAATGCTTAGGAGACCCATAACTGCTCGCCATGAAATCAGACGACAAAATGGATGTTATTAGTGAAGGCAATTCTGGAAAATTAATTCTTCAATACAAACATTGATTGTGTCGATGCAAACAAAAGTAGGAACGGGCCGAATTTGTTGAAAATTCCCTCGGCCACTTAATGGACGCTCCAGTTAATTACACAACGCACTAAATGGAACAATTGCGCGACGCTGAATCCGGATAAATGCCTTGATTTTTTAAGTGTTGCACCATGGACACATTGAGGGACTATTACAAGTTTTTTTTTGAATTAAATTCCTGCTGGTTTTTTATACACTTCAAAAAAACGACGTCTCCTCTTGCCTTCTGACAGATTACAACTACAACGTTGTCGAGCGATGTGCTTTATTTAAATGCTCGCACTGTAAATATTTAAATACATCGATTCTAATCTCTCTAAAAATAACAAGTGTATCGTGTCTGCGGGTTTTCGGACGAATAAAAAAATTCATTTGACTCGCGTCCTGTAAAATTAAGACAAATAATGTCGCAAAAACCCGTTCCGGCAACAATGCACATATAAATTAGTTAATTGCTCCCGCAAAAAACTTTGCGAGCCGGTTGTTGTATAATATTACGAAACAGCGTTTAAATCCAGCAAAAATGGAAAAGTGCTTACTCAACAGATAATGTCGAAATCATCTGAACGTCCTTTATCTAGCCGGGCCGGATAACAGTTCATTTTAATTAAAAGATTACCGATGTATATTTATGAACAACCTTGGGATGCGGTTTAGCACGTTGTAGAAAATAGTTAATGAATAATTTTCAACGCAAAATGAGTCACAATTTTATGCAGAATTTTAAATTTAAATTCGTTTGTTTTTATCTGTTATGCAATTTTAAACAAACAGCGTTTGGTGGGTTGCATAGCACTAGCTTTCAGAAAGTTGCGGAAATTTTAGGTTAAAAATTTAAACATTTAAAAAGAAGCTTAGAAATTGTTTATTCAATTTGTTAATTTGATTCCTTTGTGTTTTTGAAAAGCAAATGCCAGAGAAAATCTAATAGGAAATTAATTATTTTATCCAGTAACAGCTAAAGAAAGAAATCCAATGAAAAGGCTTCCAAGGAAAAACCAAATCTATGATGTACTGCACAAAAGTGTTGTTGTGGTTTGTATGGGCCTTACAGTGTTTGGAATGGGCCATTTAGGACTGAGATGGTACAGATATTTCACTGTTTTGAGACCTGCAATAAAGGAAAGGGAATTACAAGAGAAAAATGCTTTGCTAGCAGAAGGCCGACATGAGTTGCTCACTGATGATAGTCCTAAACTAGTTTCTTAAAAGCTAAATTTATGAAATCTTAAAGAATATTGTAGACTAGTAGCTTCATAATGTTAATTAAATAAAACTTCCTAATATTCAAATGTATTTGTATTATCAAGCAGCCACCTATTATTAATAACATAAAAATTACTTTTTAGAAATTTAGTTTCGGAAATTGAAAAGTTATTAAAGGAAATAGAAATTTTTGGAAAGTGCATAACATATTCCGAAAATTGCATTTGCAAATTGCAACAAAGTATTTAGCAATCGCAAGTGAAATATGCAAACAATGGCGATAAAAAAACAAAATGGCAGCTGTTGCCGTTCGAAACCGTTCCTGCTGATGGTCTCCAAAGTGAACATCAAGGTGGTCCAGTGACAATGACCAATGCACTTTAATGGATTTAACGATTTAACTAATTACTAAGACAAAATGAGCTCCCGAAGGTAACGATCGCTTTTATTTTCCAAGTCGAAAAAACGCTTCTTTCAAAGCTGCCTTTGTGTGCTTCTGCTTAGGTTAAGCCCTCCTGCTGCTCTTTGCTTTGTATCTTTCACATTTTGAAAAGGAATCAATGGTCATATAATTGCACATTTGCATCCATTAGAATTATCAATTGCTTTTTTCCAGATGGTTCTGGCCCACCATCACTGGAATCGATGCAGAGAAGCTGCTGATGGAACGAGGCAAAGATTGCAGCTTCCTGGCAAGACCAAGTGCCACAAATCCAGGAAATTTTACACTCTCTGTCAGGTAATTTTAGTGAATTTTCCCCGGGGTTTTTTGCGAAATTAATTTGCTTGATTTCTAGGAGGAATGGTGAAGTGACCCACATAAAAATTCAAAACTCTGGGGACTTTTATGATTTGTATGGTGGCGAAACGTTTGCTACGTTATCAGAACTTGTGCAGTATTATATGGAAAATCAAGGCCAGTTAAAGGAGAAAAATGGAGAGATTATAGAGCTGAGGTATCCTCTCAACTGTGCAGATCCAACTACAGAGAGGTGAGTGCTGATTTTTAAATTGTATAATTTTAGTAGCAGACAGAAAGCAGTTATTAAAAATGATCTTAGAAACGATCTGAAAAACGAAACAAAGGCTACTGCTGCTAATAAAAGCACTTTGTGTGGGTTAATTGTGGGTAGATTGAACGAAATTGAATGAGGCAAGGTGTAACTGGGTGTCTATTATGTAGCAAGCAGTTATTCAGCGTCACAATGGAATGTAAATCAACTGTTGGAACGGAGAAAGCGAGAGTGAAAAAATATCATTTTTTGTTTTGTTATTTTTTCGGGTATTGTAAACGCCTGAAATATTTCGTGCGGTTTTGCGGTTCTTGCAGCATACAGTAGCTGATTTATTCGGCAGTTTTAGGTTTTGGCGTCCCGTTCAATTAGTCATTTTTATCGTTTCGATAAACATGCTAAGAATATTAATTCTGGAAAACGTTTCAGTGGTCACGCAATATCTACTTTCCTGTTCATTTATTTTCTGCTTTAGTTTTATGGATAATGAATAATAATTTCAAAATTTAAATTTTGTTTGATATAAATCTTTTTATTTGTTTATTTATTGTTTTAAATGTTTTTATTGATGTGTTTTTGAGTCATTTGTTTTCAAAAAATTGTTTTCGTTACAAAATAATTGATTGCCTTTTTAGTCTTATTTCATTATTTTTGTTTCATGGTTGTGGCTAAAATGGAAGTTCTATTTAAATATGCAGCTCTATTTACAAAAAATATAGTAATAATTTACAAAATTTACATGTTGCCTTATTTATTGCTAATAGTTTTGCGTTGTTTGCAATAATTTTTACTTTTTTCAAAGTTACAATTAATATTAATTCTTAAATTAAAATAAAAATAATTAAAAAAAAAAAGGATTTTAAAATAATTCTCTCAAATTTATTCAATATTTTGAACAGAATTTAATTAAAGTTTCATGCAATTTGCAATAAATAATTTTTACATTCTTAAAACTTAAAAATATAATTTATTAACTGATGAAATTTAAAACAAATAAAATTAAAATAAATTTAGAATAAAAAAGGTATAAAACAATAGTTTTTTCGTTTTTGTTAACAAAAATAAATGTTTAACAAAAATTATTTTTAATAAACAAATTAAACATAAATTAAATTAAAGCAAAAAAAGACAAAAGTGTTATTCCACCAGAAAAAAAATCCACAAAACAAACAATTTTCTGCTGCACAATGCAAAATTAAAATATTAACCGTACAAAGACAAAGCACAACCATTTTTTAAACAAAATTTATGCTTGTAATTGTTAAATTGTTATATTTTTATCCATCAGTCCGAAAAACAAATTATTTACCTGGGGGGCAAAATGAATTCAAGTCCAAGGCTGCAAATTCGCCATTCGTTAAGACGGCCATAATAAATTCCCCATCGTAATTATTGTTCGGAGTCCGTAGAAGCCGCAAACTAAAACCTCCGCATTTTAAGCGAAAAGCGAAAAGGATAAAGGATGTGCTGCAAAAGTCTATTTAAAACAATTTCATTAGAGGAAAAGATTGATTGAGGCATTAATATGCATCGTGAGCTCTAAGGTGAACAATACACTTGTTGATGACTTGTTTTTCAGCTTGACATTGAATTTTGATTCGTGCGGCGCGGATATTTCTGCTACCGATTTCGATTTTCTTTTTGTTTTATTGTTTTTGTTTTCCTTTCGTGTGTGTGTGGGTACTGTAAAGTTTATTTTTATGATTACTCATTACATGTCCAATGCATAAATTACATTACTTCGATGTACGTTTTGTGAATTACCTGCTAAAAGATTTATGTAATGGAAGTATTTTAAGTGGACAACAGAGCAGCTAGTAGCAAATTGCGGCGCGCCATAACAAATATTGCGTATTATTGGTCCTCGGGTACTATTTTTATTGCAATATTGCAATGTAGTTTCTTACTTTTATGACTTTTTTTACGAGCTAAACACGCGCTAAATAATCTTTTGTAGTTTCTTAAAAAAGTTTTTATGTATTTGTTTTTTTTTTTTTAAGCGCGCGTTTAAAGGGTTCTTTGATTAGTTAATTATTTCAGGTTAATTGATTAATGAAAGCTGGGAACGCAAGAAGTGATTTCACGCTCGGTCGCTTCTTGTGCATCATTAGCATCATTAAAAAGTGCGCTTATTAATTCCGGTATTGTGTACTTATAATAATAGTTGCGTAATTTCAAGGCGCGCACAAATTGCGTGTGTTTTCTTTTTTTGTTTTGTTTATAGTTTTAACAGTCAATTTAGAGTGGAAACAATAGGAGGATTTTACGGTGATTTAATTTATTTATTTGTCTAAAAAATATAAACAAAGAAACATACAATGCGCTTTGCGAATTTGTTGTAATGATGAATTTCGGTTTCTCAGATTTTTGTGTCTGAAAGAAAAAAAAGTGTCTAAAAATGTTTGAGAAAGAATATTGGAAAGTTGGTTTTTGGAGGAGTTTCTCGTTTCTCTCATGTAGGTAACAGATGGATGTGCAATTTGGAAATTGCAGAAAGAAATGCTGTTGATTGGATTTGTCATGTGAAATGAAAAGGTTTTCACCATCGGGCGCTAATTACGCGGATAATCGTGTCGCGGATTCGCCGAACGCATTAATTATTAGGCCGCGATTATGGTTTGTGTCAGTCATTTGCTAAAAATAAATGCATTGCTTGATCTGCTTAATATGCGCATCCGTTTCGTAATAAAATTCAGGAGCGGCGCGCGGAATCGCTTCCTTGATCGATGCTACCTAAGGATATGTTAACCTTGCGTTTTTCCCCGCTCGTACTACACCTTAAATTTATCGTTTATCATACAGTGCAACTTTTTTTAATTTTAATTTGTTAATTTTTAGGATATTAGGATTCTCTTGTACTTAAGTTTTATTTAGTTTAGTTATCGTTTGTTTGCAATTTTTAAAAAGTTTCAAAAGTAATTCTTTAGCTGATTTAGCTTCTGGAAATTCCTTTTAGGAATATACTGTTTGTTAAGTAGGAATTTAAAAGACACTCGCGTAAATTCAAGTACATCGTCTGTTGTGTTTTCCGAATGTTTCGCACTGCTCCTGCTCTTTCGGCATTGACAATAAAAATCGTTTCATTGCGTTTGTTCGCCTCTTTTGCGGGTTTCCCTCTTTGAGTTCTTAATTGTTTTTAAAGCGAAACATGAAAATTTTCTACCCAATTAAAGCCAATTTTTGGCTTGGCAGTTGATTTATACCTCAATTTTGCATTTGTGCAAAGCTATAAAGGATTGTATAAAATTTAGTACCGGATTTGTCTGGTTCTGTTTGTTTTACAAAAACTTTTTTTTTTTTTTCGCTTGGTGACGGTCATGTTCCATGGTTGATTTTTTTTAGCAAATTACATTTTTAGAATCAAAGAATCAAACCTGATTTGCATGTAATTGATAAATTAATTTGCGACGCGATAAAATTGCAGTTTTGCACCGAATCATTGTAATTAATAGTTTCTTAATTTATTTCAAATGTGGTACTGTACCTAGATTAATTTAGTTTTTCTCTTAAGATTTTTCCCCTTTTTAAAGAATTTTAAAATATTTTATTTATTGTTTGATTTTATTAATTAATTCATTAATTTTTGTAAGCTTCAGAAAGTTTATTTGGTATTGAATGGTAGCAGAAGTGTCTTATTGAATTTTTTACTGTTAAAATTTTGGGGTTAATGGAGTTAATGGTTTCTATTTTGCGATTTTGCAGGTGAAATTTTGAGAAATTAATGAATTTTTAAACGTTTAGTTGTGCTAATGTTCATTTGTCATTATAGGACAAGCAATAATATTTTGTGCTACATCACTGTTACCATACGAAATTGCGGAAACATTTTTTATTTTTACAGTATTGAGAAAAAAACGCTATAAAAACTGATAAAAAACTATTGTTACTAAAAAAAAATTAATGCGCTTAATATAAAAGTGAAGATTTAAGAGAGTTAAACTTTTTTATTTAATTGCAAGTTTTTTTTTTTAATAAAACCTGCAACTGCTAATTAGAAAGCCAAATTTGAATAATTATCGTTTGCAAAAATTAACACCTGCCTCAAAAATTATAAAGAAAACATTACCATTTATGCGAATAATGTTTGACAAAAATAAACGCAAAGTGCTAAAGGCGTAAGCAAATACTCTTTGCAGCGAATTTTAAAATAAAGTCCAAACTAAACGAAACGGAGAAAAAATGCGCAACTTTGGAGACTCGCAAATAAGCGAACAGTTTATACGCAACCGGTAGCAGTAACTTTACAACAGAAATAGCGCAGATAAACATTTTTTTTCTTAAAACATTATTAATAATAATGGTCACGTCGAGCGGCGAAAAGTAGTCTGGACAAATCAGTCGTTTAGTTCGGGTCAGCGAGCAAGACTTTTCAAGTATAATGACCATTCTCTAAGGTGCCATACACTAATTCTTAATTCTTCATTGACCGATTAAGAAGAGTTTAAAAGAAGTGATTAGAAGTCTGAAGTAATTTGAATTAATAATCTGCGCGCTTATCGAAATTTTAAAAAGTCATTTAGAACTTTAAAAGTTGTTATTTCATTTTTTCTATATTTGTATTGTGTTTATTGTTTTTCCATTTTTTATTTTATATTTTATTTCACCGTAAAAATAAGCGATGATTATGCGGTACCGGAGTCTGGTTAATTCCAGCACGCACAACACATCAGCGGGCGGTGATTTATAGTGAATTTATCGCAGCCATAAAGTTAGTCGGCAGCAGTCGCATTAATTAATCAATTGGAATTACAAATAATTTTTCGTTCGTTATTGGTGCACAAACGAGCCACATCTATAGACTCTTAATGCATTTACTATTTTCGCTCACTTGTAAGCAGGTTTTTCTACACTCGATACGTTATTGTATCGTTTGCTTGATGCACTCGCAGTCTCTTTGCTGCACACGCCGGCGATAATTGCAAAAGTATTTCAGTCGTGTGCTGCCGATGCGAGATGGTCGAGTTGGGACGCGAGTGAAACAAAACGAAACAAAAACTTTGTGACCCGATATGGGATATTTTAAGGCCATTAAGAGAAGGGTCAGTTGGTCGAAGGCTGTGCCCGCTTCACCGGAGAAAGCTGAGTAAGAAGGTTTTTTTCTTTCTTCTTTTTTTTCGCTTCATAAGGTCAAGTTCATGCAACTATCAATTGTGTCTTTAGTTTAAGAAAAGTTTCAAAAGTTTTTAGCAATAAAAATTCGATTCGATGCGCAATTTTACTTTTTATTGATTTTACAGCAAAAAAAAAAATCGATATTTTTAGATGTACTTGATGGATAACTAGCAAAAACAAGTTTAAAAATAGTTTCAAAGAAGCGCAAAAATTACATAACGATTGCCGGTGCCTACAGGATACCAAATACCAATAAAAAATAATTTAGAACTTGAAACATTTTTTTGTTTTGATGTTTTTGGAATGCACTTGTTGAATGACGGCAATTCCTAAAAGGATTTCATTGAGTAATATCTACGTGTGGGTGTAGCTTAGCTTATAGCATCCAAAGGACACGTTTATTCGAAAAACTCTGAGTAATAATAATAATAAACTAATTAGTCACCGCCAAAATGACCGCCAAGTGGAATCCCTACCCACATGAAATAGTTGCGCACTTTTTCCTCTTCCAGCGGTTTCCATTTTTAGCAGGCTAAAGACCACGAAAAAAACTTTTTAAATTGTAGTAGTTTATAGAGAACAAACAATTAAGATTGAGCGTTTGCTTTTTCGTGACTTCTTCTTCGTCTGGTGCGCTCGCGAAGAAGAAGAAGAATTTGTGAAAGTCGTCTTCTTCGTCGCCGAAGAATCGGTTGCGTGCGTATTATATTGGTAGGTCGGTAGGCTGGAGGAATAAAACGTGTGTATCGTGGTCATGACTTGTTTGTTATTTATTTAGCATGTCCCCTCGCGGACGAATGTGTAGGACGTTATAAAATAGCGCATTGGAAAATAAAATAATAAAAAAAAAATCCATCGCTGTAGCGGCTCCGACGACGACGTCAGATCGTTATTTAGTGTGGACGGTTAAGGTGAAACGAATAATAATACTTACTATACGGTATGGACTGTTGTGTGTAGAATTAGTTACTGTGTTGCGGATTCAATGGAATCGGATTGGTTTGATATAATTAATTAGTGCGCGCTTTGCGATGGCCCAAGACGCGCCGCCGGTCGACGCTTCAATTATCGCCGTGCCCGCTGCGCAAATTATTATTTCGACGGCGCTGCAAGAGTACCGGAAGGCTCTGATATTGTTCAAGTTGTTTCCGGTTTGAAGTTATTGGTTTTTCTTACATTCGTGCCCTGTTTCTTTGCAGATGGTTTCACGGACATTTATCGGGAAAAGAAGCGGAAAAACTGATTTTGGAACGCGGCAAAAATGGCAGCTTTCTTGTCCGCGAGAGTCAATCGAAACCCGGTGATTTTGTTTTGTCTGTAAGGACCGACGATAAAGTCACGCACGTTATGATTCGATGCAATGTAAGTTTTTTTACAATTATTGTTAATAAAATAAAAAATAATGTTAATGTTGTTTAGGGAAAAGTTTATGATGTTGGTGGCGGTCAATCCTTCGAAACATTGTCCGATTTAATCGAGCACTATAAGAAGAATCCGATGGTGGAAACCTCCGGCACCGTGGTGCACCTCAAGCAGCCCTTCAATGCGACGCGAATTAACGCCAGCGGTATCCACAATCGCGTCAAGCAGTTGCAGGAAGAAAAGACGGATTCCATAGGAAAGATGGGCGGTTTCTGGGAGGAATTTGAATCTCTGCAGCATCAGGAACAGGAGAAGCAGTCGTCTCGAATCGAGGGCAGTAAATTAGAGAACAAAAACAAGAATCGCTACAAGAATATTCTACCATGTACGTAAAATTTACTTTTTTTTCTTTCTTTTTTTTTTTCTGTATTTCTGTTATGAAAATGTTAATTGATTGTTTGAATTTTCAGTCGATGAGACACGGGTCAAACTTAAAGATGTCGATCCGAACGTCGCCGGCTCCGATTACATTAACGCCAATTACATTAAGTGGAAGGCCGATGAAAGTTTGGGTAGCTGCGAAATCGATCCTAACAATAAAGTGTACATTGCGACTCAAGGTGGGTCCATCAATTGATTAAATTGCTCCAGGAGCTAGCTCGTGGTGGGTAATGTAAAATATTGATTCGCGCTTTCGCAGGTTGTTTGCCATCTACCATACCGGACTTTTGGCAAATGGTCTGGCAAGAGAATTGCCGCGTGATTGTGATGACCACAAAAGAGACGGAACGTGGCAAAAACAAATGCGCCAGGTATTGGCCAGATCTCAACGACACTAAAGAGTACGGGAAAATCAGCGTGAAGAATCTGTACGAGTCCACTAACGTGCACTACACTCTGCGAGAGTTTTCCGTTCAACTGGAGGGCAATGCGATGCCCAGAAAAGTCTACCATTACCACTTTCAGGTAATTTGGTTTATCTTTTTCTCTTACTCTTATTTTTTTAATTAAAATAAATTCCAAGTATTATTAAGAAAGAAAAATAATTTTAAAGTTTTATTTTCCTGAATTTGAGTAATTATTTCCTTTAGAAAGTTTTTCCGTTCATTTATTTTATTTTATATAAAATATTTTTTTTTCTCAATTATTGCCATTTTTATTAACACAATAAAGAAAAAAATATTTTTTACATATAATGGAAGCATAAATCATGTGCATTTTATGTTTCTGTTTTTGTACGCAGCATTTTTTTGCACCGGAAGTATAGTGAATTGTTATAAACAATAAAAACTGCACGTAAAAATAACAAAAACTAGGAAAAATATAATAAAACTGTTATTTGTAGGCTTGGCCTGACCATGGAGTGCCTTCCGATCCGGGAATCGTCCTGAATTTCCTGCAGGACGTAAACAAGCGACAGGAATCGCTGGCGCAAGAACTGTCCGAACCGCCCGGCGCAGTGTTAGTGCATTGTTCAGCGGGAATCGGCCGCACCGGCACCTTCATTGTGATCGACATGATCTTGGATCAGCTGAAGAAGCACGGCTTGGACTGCGAAATTGATATACAGCGTACGGTGCAAATGGTCCGTTCGCAACGATCCGGAATGGTGCAAACGGAGGCCCAGTACAAATTCGTCTACTTAGCTGTGAAGCATCATATTGAAACTACCACAGTTAGAATGAAGGCTGATCAAGTCAGTATTATAATGCTTTTGTGTTTGTTTATTTATTTAATTTTGTGTGGAAAAATTGAATTTTGTAGAAATCCAGAGAAGCTGGAAGGGAATACACAAACATTCGCTACAGCAGCGATCTGAATTCCGTGAATAATATTATACCGAGCGGCATTTCTTCCGCGTGCAGCACACGGTCGTCCATCAGTATTCCTTGCACGCCGCCCCCAACGACTCCCAATTTGATTCGTTGCGACGTCGCGAAAAAACCCTCGCTTCCAAGGTAATTACATTTTTTCTTAATTAAATTTTATTTGTAATTGTTGAAATTAATATTTTCCATTTGTAGGCCGCCGGAAGAGTTTCCGCGAAGCACCATTTACGAAAACATTCCAACGATGGAGCGCCGCATGTCGGCCGCCTCCGTGGCAACCGGCGCTCCGATTCCTCCGCCGCGCAAAGCGACGTGACATTTCCGCGGCGAGCACAGCGGCTGGTGAGATGCGATTTCATCGCTAGGTACACTGAGAGAGAATTTTACTATTTATTATTGCGTCTATTTTAACGATGTTTTATTATTATTATTATATTTGTTTTGTTTAATTTTAAAACTACGAGTTGGAAACCAAAGAGTATGTGCACAAAATGAACAATAGTGCGCGCATTTTACAAATAATGTGTAATGTAATTTTAAAGGCCGAGTTCGAGCGCACTTTTTTCTTTTTAATTTAATTTTTATAATGATTCTTTGCGAAAATGCACCGAAATTTGTGTGTTTTCAAGTGAAAAATGCGATTGTTGTAAACACATCACATTCTTGTGTGAAAAATTGTGTCTTTGGAAATGATTCGTTTGGATTTGTTGAAATGTAGTTGTTGGAGATGCAAAACGTCATGGGTGCTAAATGAATTACTAGGTGTGCCGTTTTGCAAGTTGATTTTTGTAGTCCAAAATTATTTTTTATACGTTTAATAATTGTTTTATGCATTTTTCTGTTGCTGTTTTTAATTATTATCGTAATGCGCAATTGCTTATTGGATTTTCTTACGTTTTGTGTTCGTATCGTTTATTTTTTATTTGCAAGAAAACAAAAAGTACAATGTTAAATTTCTTAAGTGCAATTATTATTATTATTAAAAGAAAAGAAGAGAGTTAATAGGTATAACTATAGATTGAAAAGCTTTTAGCAGTTCTATCTAAAAAAAAGAAAAGAAAAAAACTATAAAAAAAAAGCGCACGAATCAAATTAGAAGTGAAGTCACAGTGATTGTTTTACTCTTTAAACGCATAATTAATATTGTTATAATGTAATTATTGCCAGAATAAGGACCAAATTGTCTTTCCATTACATTAGGTATTTTACAAGTTATAAACACACATGATATGCATTGTTTTTTTTAAATTATTATTGAGAAATGCTTGTGATGATGTGGGGTGTTTACAATCTACAATATTAATTATGATAATTTTATGCGTTAGCTTTTATTACTACTAAACTGAAAATGAAATAAATACAAAGAGATCATAAATTAAAACCACTGAAAATTTTAAAATTTAATTTCCACTAAAAAGTTAAATCCAAAATAAGTTTTCATTAATCTTTCTTTTATTAATTTTTTACCATTTTTATAATTCAGTAACAATACTTATCTACCCTGTTTTTATAAATGTTACAAATATTTTTTTAAAGTACAAGGCACGTGCAACAACCATTAGAAAAAATCTCTCTTTAGATTATGTACAACAGGTCCGTCATCAGTTACAAAGTGGGCACTTAAACGTTTCCTTTTATAGTTTTTACAAATGGCCTTCCTATTCTATTAATAGTAATAATTAACTATCTACAGATTTACCTAACTTATAAATAAATAACTAAACAAGTGAATTGATTGTTAAATTATAACAGAATTATATTGATTATATATCACAAATCTGCTGCTGGTGCGGTAAAAGAAATAAGAGATTTGAGAAAGAAATGCAAAATGTGGAAAAATCATAAATTGTGGTTTTTCTAAAAGTTTGGTTTTTCTTTGTTTTTTTTTTTGTTTTGTTTCTTTTTAAGTTTTTAACTTGGAAGAGTGCTAATAAAACATATTTCCATTTTCGTTGGCTTCTTCATTGGCTTTGATGGCAGCTTGCGCCGTTTGAATTTTATCGGTTAAAATTCGACGGATTTCCTTCATAGGTTTTGTCAAAAAGATCGGTACGTGATCATCTCGCCTCTGCAAAAAATATTAATTTTTCATTATTTTGACTAATTGTTTAATTTAGATTATTGTATTAATGATATTAATTTAATGTTTACCTGGAACAGAACTTCGCCTTCGAAATCGACCAACTGGTGTTTCCTGGCTCTGAGTAACATTCCGACCAGTTTATCGGAAATTGCTGTGTAAATCTACAAAGAGAGATTGTGTAATCATGCGATATGTTATTTGCAGTTTGCACACATGCAAATTATGAACGGTTGCCAATTACCAATTATTTATGAATGAAACGCTTCTGAATCACAATGGACGTTTGCTTTGCGCTTGTTTCAAACTAGTTTCGCAATTGATTCGTTTCAAACTTTTTATGCACATTAAGGAACAGTAATTATTATTTTTTTAATACTTTTAAAAATTTTTAGTGTTACAGGTGTTACACTAGCATTACTAATTGAAATTTTATGGCTTTATTGATTTGGTTTTCTTTTATTGTGCTAATTTTTCATTGGAAAATTCTACTGGAAACTATTGAAAAACGCTAAACTGAGCTTTTGAAATTTTAAATTGGCAATTTCAAAGTAATCCTCAAAGATTTTTTATGGTTTTCCTTATTAAACAATTTTTTTTTTTGTAAAATTTACCTCAAAATATTAAATACGTTTTTTTAACACTATAATTAGTGATTTTAATCAGTTTTGAAATCGTAAAGTGCCCTAGGACCAGGTTAAAGTTATTCGTCCTTTTAATTTTTTTTTACTTTTTCTTGGAGTTCAAATTTTTATTTTCTTTGTGTTAAAATTTTAGTTTGTTCTCCTTTTATGATTTTTTGTTTTTAATAGTATAATTTGATTGCAAATATTCAAAAAAAGTTTTTTTAATCTCTAAGTTTTATTAAATTTTAAATATTCTAAAATAAACCCTAGTTGATGAAATTATTCATTTTATCAATATTTTTTCTTTTTCTTGAAGATTCAATTTTTATTTTCTTTAAGTTTAAATATTTTAAGTGCTACACTATTATTACTAATTGAAACTTTATAGCTTTATTAATTTGGTTTTCTTTTTTGTGTGCTTTTTTAATAGTATAATTTGCTTGCAAATATTGAAAAGCTTTTAAAACTTTCAATTTCATTCAATTTTGAAGATCCAAAAAATTACGCTTGTTTAAAATAATTCAATATTTTTACATTCTAGTTAAATTTAATATTTTACAAATTTGTTTCGCTGTTTCCCTTAATTGAAAATATAAAAAAAGAAACTATGATTTTAAACATCGGAATGAGCAATCTTAAAGGAATTCCAAAACATTTATTGTTTAGTTGTAATGTTAAAGCTTAAAGTAAGGCGTCCTTTCGACACAAATGTTAAACTAAATATTTTAATGTATTTTACTGCACGATGACTGCTAAACCATATACAAATTAGTCTGAAAAATATTTACGTAAAACTTGAGGTAGTGGCTGGCTTTTTACGCGCGCGTTGAAAAGCATGAGAAATGTTCAACCGATGCTTTCTACTGCACTGCACTGCGCTAAATGATTCGAAAGAAGAGGTCATTATTACTTACGGTAAACAATGTGCCAAAACTAATGACCATTCTTTCGTCGTCCGGCCTTTCATCAACATCGTACAATCGCTCGCCGTGATCGTGGATTATGGTGCAACATTCCAGCATGTCCTTGCAGATATCTATTGTGGCTTTCAAAGCTCTGCTCTCCGAAAGGGATCCTTTCACCGGTCTACAATTAAGTTTTTTTTTTTTTAGGATTTTTTTAACGTTTAAATTATTAAATAAAAATAATTGAAAATTTTATTTTGAAGAATAAATTACCTGCCGTATTCGTCTTTGGAAAATGTGGGCTTGGTCATATTTCCAACGCAGTTTCCATTCGAAAATGGATTGACCGCTTGTTTCTTTAAATTACTGTTGGCATGTTTGTTGAATAGAGCCACTTTGGCACTGAGCGAGTCCTGAAATTTCAAAAAAA
>JASKGO010006247.1:0-13089 GCA_030556065.1 Holobus sp. GC000080
GGATAATTCGGGAACCAGGAGCCAAATCCGATTTTTGTAAAAGGATATAAGTTGAGCGTGAAATTCTGCCCATTTTTGCCCATTTAACCGAATCTCTATCTCTAAAACTGTAGAAGATACCCATATACGGGTTGAGAAAATGGCTACCCTGTATATTAACGTTTTCCAAGATTTTTTTTGTTTTACATATTTTAGTTCTTAATTTGCAAAAAGAGGTAAAATCAATAAAATGCTCGAAATACTGACCTTGCATTTGAAGCAATCAGGATGCCACTTGGCGTCTAAGGCCACCGTGACCGCCGAATCGATGGGCTCGCCGCAAGCCTTACACTTGTCGGCCACTTTGCCAATGAAGCACGGATGGCAAATGGCACTGCCCTCCCGCTCGTGAAACTGCTGTCCGCTGAGCGTCGCGTCGCAGAATTTGCACACAAAGTGCTCGTCGTGCCATTTCTTGCCCAAAGCGGTCACCACGCGATCCGTGATGGGCTCCGAACACGACGCGCACTTCGGACAATTCGCCTCGAAGTCCTTCAGGCACATCGGCAGTCCGTCCTTCTGATGGAACGTCGTCTCGGTTATCGGCTGCTTGCAGACGCAGCAGAGAAAGTGATCGGGATGGTAGTTTTTACCGAGGGCTGCAATGCTACGGCCCTCGATCGGCATCTGACACGTATCGCAAGTCATCGCCTAAGCAAATCAACCAATTTAATTAATTTCAAGGCATTTAATTAACTAATTTATTATTAACAAAATTAAATAAAACAAAAAATTGTAATAATTTAACATTTCTTACCATTTTTTTTTTAAATATTAAATTTAATTTAAAAAAATAATAAAAAAATAAAGAGGGTGCGCCTCTTTTAGTTAATTTAAAGGATTGGATATTCAGAGGGTATCGATTTAATTCGATTTTCTTTGCACTGTTTTAATGGTAATGGTAATGGTTTGAGCCGTTTGAGGGTATTTTTAGCACAAATGTAGGGCTTTTATTTTTATGATGTTTGCGTGTTTGCTGTACTCTAGCAAATGAGGGAATTGAAGCTTCGAAGGGTGTTTATTGTAGATAGGTAGATGGATTATTTTGGCGTTAGATAAAATTGCGACATATTATTTATTTCTATGATTCAATTGGGAATTTCATTTTAATCGTCTACGCGTTTGATTAGTCAAATGTTTTGTCATGAAGTTTTGGTGGGGTTCTGTTTTAGTAAGGATTAAATTTGAAGCATTTAAAGTTTATCTTAATTGCACTCAATGATTAATCTAAAACAATATTTTGCAATTATCCTCTTCAATTAGATCTTAGACCTCGTAAATGGCTTTCATTAAATGTTTATTGAGGCTTAATTAAACATAAAAATGCAAATTTTTAAGAATTTGCTGTTAAATACAGGGCGATTGAATTAACACATCCGTTTAACATTTAAAACTTTAAACTTTCAATCAAATTTCTTCTTCTTCTGACTTCTAAATGAGTCGGAAATTTGATAATTTTAATAATAGCATGTCATCCATGATACCAGCTGATGGTAAATTTTTCAAGATGACTCAATTTTTGTAATTTTAAATAAAATTTTTAGTTTCATAAGACTATCAGCTAATATTTCAATGTTTATATTATTATTTTTTTTTCAAAAATGTCTTTAATTTTCGGTCTTATTTTGTTAAAAAAAGTTTAATTTGCCATATAATTTTCCCAAAAAACATGTTCATAAGCTATTGTTGTTACTTTGGAATTTTTAGACCAATTTTTAAAAATAAAATCAGTTTGGAGGAATATAGATTGTTTTTTTTTTTTTTTTTTTTAGAAAATGGATTAATTTTAATCGTTAAAGTTGTTTTTTAAGAAAATAAAATGTTTAAAAAAACATTTCTTTTTTTTTTAAACGGAAGCCCTTTTTTATTTAAATGCCTAAAATGACTTTTAGGAAAATCTTTCATTTAGTTTGCGATAATAATTTTTCGTTTTATTGTCTAAAAATAAGCTTTTTTCCATATAATCTAACAAAACAATAATAAAATTAAAAATTTGAATCTAAATTAAGTTCATCGATGGTCAATTTACATATTTCTTTTTTCAAAAAAAATTATTATCTATGTTCACTCAGTACATATTTTTTCAATTTTAAATTTTAATTTAAAAAGAATGATAATTAGAATTCTTACATTAAAAAAAAACAGTTGTTTTGGTAAATATATCCATTTTAGTTTTCATTGTATTAAAAAAAAATCCGTTAATTTTAAACAAAATACTTTTAACCCAAAATCATTCCAAAATTTTTACGTCGAAACTTTTTTTTTAATCTTTACTTCAATTTATTTAATTTTTTAATTTTCATTCATTCAAAAAATAATATTCTCAATAATTAGCAAAATTAAAACTTTCTTTCTCAATAAAAATTAAAGAATTTGCAAAAATAAATCGCCAAAAAAGAGCGCTTGAAATTGAAATTTAAGCATTTGCAAAAATTTCCAATAAAACAGTAATCTAAAAGAACAAGAAAGAGAAAAAAAAATAAAGACAAAACTTTCATATTTCAAATTTCAACATTATCGACACCATTAATCCAAATCGCGATAATCATCAACTTGAGCAAAGATTAAAGATATAAAACGGATTAATTTTTTATGTTTAGAATACCAGGCACGTAATAGTACATAATGTAATAGTGAAATATAACATTCCCAGCGAATGGCTTAACTTTTATCAACTTCTTATCAATAGCCATACGCCATCATGCAACTATTATTAATGATGACTCAATTTGTTTACAATATTTACCAATTGAACTAATAATCATTCAATTCAATTTTACTAAATCTGCAAATGACGTATCGATTAAAAAATTACTCATAATTTTGTGTTTTTTTTTCCAGTAATAATTGTAATAATTCGTGTCATCGACTATGAATAATTTGATAATTTCAACAATTAATTAATCAAGAAGAAAAATAAAAATAAAAATGAAATAATACATTACCATTTTATGGGAGCGGTCTTCGCAATTCGACTTGAATTGTGAATCGGCGGGAAATGACAAATTGTGGTGTACCTACTCGCGCAAATTGGAGCGACTGTACGAAAAGTGGCGCGGCTTTGCAATGTTTCCGCGCGCGGAATGGGAAAAACTCGCTGGAAATTCAATTGGAATCAGAAATGTTTCTGGCAGCGCACGCACGCACCTGCATTCAATTCACTGCTCTGCTGTCATTCGCGCTCTCATGTCACGGTAGCAATAAATGCGGAAAAAAAATTGTTGTTGGGGAAACGGCCGTGGAGCTCTTATTATTTTTTTTATTATTATAATTTCGGTTATTTACGATATACGATGGAAAATAAAGGATTTTTTATTATTGGAAAATTGATCAATTTTTTTTCTAGTATTATTCTTAAGGTTTGTTAAATGCACATAATTTTCTATTTTTTTTTGTGTTATGTAAACGTTTGTTATTGTTTTAAAGTTTTAAAATTTAATTTCGGTTTTTTTTTTTTAATTTTTTTTAATCCTTACTATCTGAGTTTGCTGAAGTGAAGGCGCCGGGGACAAATAGGTTTTTACTGTTTAGTTTAACCTTAGTTTTTATCATTTTAAAATATATATTATAAATTTCCGTCTTTAAAAAGAAGATTTTTATTGTTTGCATTTATTAATGCCTTTATTTACTTCGAAATACTTAATTTTATCTCTGATCGAAATGATTAAAATTGATGAAAATCATTAAAGTTGATTGAAATATGATCGAAACAATGTCATAAAAAAGATTCAAGATTCAAATTGATCAATCATAGAAGGCACATATCAAATCCCAATTAAGTGTCGTGGTGGCAGGCACCATTCATTAATTTTCATTGAGACGAAGAGGAATGGACGAAGGGCCGCGAATTTAACGAATTTGCCAGGTTCCTCCGAGCAATGAAGATAAAGTGAATGGTGTTGATCCGGACGCAATTCATTCATCAGTTGCTTCTTATATACATTTACTTTTTCATTTTTGCACACTTGACCAATTTTTACACGAGCTGCTAAAATGTCCAATCATATCAATTATTTTATAAACGTGAGTAGAGCCTTCACCGATGATTATTCATACGTTACAACTTTCGCATATTTCATATTTCTTATTTCAATGTTGACACCCATAGAATTCCACGAAGAAAATTCTGGATTTGGTGAAAAGCCTGCCGGCCGATAGAGGCGTCGACAAGGGGCAGCTGGAGGAAGTGGTGAACTCGCTGAAGAACGAGCAGAAGAATCGACTGAAGAAGCGCTTCCAGAAACGCATCAATGGCACAATCACCGATAAAGATCTGATCAGTGATACCGACACCAGCGGTGCCACGGCCAAAGCGCCGGATGAGGAGTTTGTGGTACTGAAGGTACCATCAGGTGCTTCATGTTCTTGGTCCGAATCCGAAAGCACGGACGGCGATGCCGATGGATCGTGCGTTACCATCCGAAAGGAGTTCAATGAAGCGCAGTATTTGGAGCAGTTAGGACACGGCGATCGGTACTGCAAACAAAGGAAAACCAAATCTAAATCAAATTCGGATTCGAATTGCGCGAAGAAGAAAGAGAGCGTTGATTCCATCGAGAAACTTGTCGGGGACCATTTGGAGAGCATAAGGAATAAGCGAACCCGTCGCTCGAAAATTAACAACAACAACAGAAAGAAGGCACCCGAAGTTGAAAATAATAATCTGAAGATTTCAATGGACTGGAAACTGCGCAATCTAATCGAAAAAAGTTCAAACAATCTTAAAGAAATCCGGTAAGTTATTTCGAAATCAAAAATTGGGGAGTTGTTATTAAATTTCCGTCATTTTTAAGGGTAGTTTTAGATGCTGGCATTCCGCCGCCGGACGGCAGCGAAGACCTCATGCGCCGGAAGAAAAGAACTATTGAATTTGCATCAAGATTCTCGCGCAATTATCTTTATCAACTTAATAGAAACGTTTGTTATCTAAAAGAAAACTAATTGAACATTCAAAATTACTTCATTTTTTTTTTTTACAGATTTTGGATGTTGAAAATATACTGAAGACACAATTAAATGGATGCCATAGTTTGAGGTCGAATTCTGCTGGGGGCGGCATTATGTTAAATCATAAATTGTTCAGCGCATTTCACACGGCCAGTTTGGGACTGGAGGCTTTCAGTAAGCATTTGCCCGGCTCAATTGTGACGGAGCTTCCGGAGAAATTTCGAGAATTTTTGGTGTCTGTCACCAATGTGTGCGAATTGTTTCGAGGCATAAGTTCGGGTGGTGGTGATGATGATGCAAATGATGGTCAAAGTGAAGTAGGACCTATCGAGGTAAGTGCAATTTTTTTTTTTTTTTTTAGATTAGATGGATGCTAAAGTTTTGTTTGGAAAACTTATTACTTCGGCTCACTTTGGAAGAATTTCTGCGATTGATTAGTAATTTAAACATAAAGAAATTGTTTAATTTTATTATTAATTAAAACAATGGTTAAAATTAAAACATGTTTTCTTTAAGTTTCTGTTTAATAATTTAATTAATTTATCAAAAAAATTTGATTTTCATTAAAATTCAATAAATTGTTTTGGCATCTACGAAAAAAAAAACTTAGAGTAAAAAAAATTTCTCTTAGTAATGACAAAAAACCATTAAAATTTCAAATTCAGGAATTAAAACAATTAAAAAAATAAAAATAAAAAAATGTCCGGTGTTATAAATAGAAGACGACAATTTTATTTTTTTATTTTAATAGTGTATCTTGAAGTTCTAACTGTTTAGAACTACATAAAATTTAGAACGATATAAAAATTGCAACAAAAATGACAATAAAAAATCAAATAAATCTTAATTAATATTGGGGGATAAAAATGCTATTATCCTAAGTAAAATAACTCTAAACTTATTAAATTACTAAGCAAAAAAAAATTAAATTCATGTTTTTCGTTATTATTCAAATAGTTTAATAAAATTTGTTAAAGAAAATCATTCTTAATGAGATTTGAAAAAAGAAAATCGCACCAAAAGTGAAAAATAAATTATCAAAGATATATCTCAACTGAATTTAATTTAAATCATAAATAAAACCTTTTTAGTAATTAACAAAGTAAAATAAAACCAAATAAAAGAAAAGATTCCACTAAAGCGAAAACAAAATTGAATTTAACAGGAATTGGAATTCTTCTGCAATTCATTGCTGACGGACGAAGACCTTTTCTATACGGCCATCCGTCCCAGTTGCAGCATAATGTCCGTGGCGCACCAGAATTCCCACCAAGGCGGCTCCCAGATTTCGCGACGCGCCGAAAGTAAATCTTCCCGATTCTCCATGTACCAGTCGACGATTCCCAAGGAGTCTGGATGGAAGAAGGCAGTGGCAAATTTAGCCAGGAAAAAGTATATTTAAATTTAAATATAAACTATATTTATATTTTTTTTTTTCTCAATTACATTATCAATTTAATTGAATTAGAAATTTCAAAGACAATATACCAAACAAAAACTGTTTTTTTTTTCAGGTTTAACGTTGCCTCAAAGTACAAAACTGCAACTTACAAGCATCGTCCCCCGGCGCCTTCGCTTCATCAACAACAACAGCAGCAGCAGCAGCAAACCTTAGCACCGCACGCAACCTCGCAAACCAAAGTGAAATTCGGCCAAATGAATCGCATTAAAGTTGCCGGCGGGCAAAGAGATGAGAAAGTCCATGCCACATTCAACGATATGGACCAGAATGTCACAACTGTTTTGCAACATCAGGAGAGCAAACATCGCATGGATTCCGTTTCGACTACAACTGCCGATAATAGAAACATTGATAATGATGGCAGCGATGCAAAAAGGGATTCTTCTTCTACTGCGGTTGTGCGGAAAAATAAAAGCAAAGGAAATTTGTGGAAGTACGCCAATGGATTCTTCCAAAAAGTGTGCAATAATCAAGACAAGGTTAGTAAATTTTTATTAATTATTTTCTTTTTTTTTTTTAATGTTTCATGTGAGTTTTATTTGCTGGTGTGTATGTGTGTGTGTGTGTGTATGTGTATGTGTGCATGTAGTTTTGGCTATGTTGGTATAATTTTTGTGTCTATGCGTAAGTGTTTTTTTTTTGTGTTTCTAGTGTATTTTACAAAATAATTTAATCAACATTTGTCGCAAATAACTTGGCCGTCGGTGTCCACCTTGATTTTCTCGCATTTGATGGGATTTTTGCATTTCTGAAACATAATAAAAATATGTTTTTAAAAAATCTAAAATAGTATATAAGAATTTTGCTGAAAATTTTCCATTTTTTAAATTATATATTTTACTAGCATTTATTATTAGTAAAAAGTGATATTTTGAGCTTCAAATTTGGTGGCCTTTCCAATTTTTGAATTTCAACGACTCGCTTAATAATTATCCGATTATTACCAAAATTTGTACAATTTTTCGTCCTTAGGGTTTATTTCATTTAATTTTAAACGCTTTTTTTTTAATGTTATAGACTTTAAAGAGATGATTTTCAGATTAGAATAATTTCCAAAGTTGAACTTCTTTTTATTGTTGGAGCCCTTTCTAATTAAATTAAGTTTCAAATTTTCTACTTTTTCAATTCATTTCTTTAAAGCGTCACATTTTAGAACTTTTACATTTTGTTTTTGAATTTTAAAAGCTTATAATTTGCATAAATTGGTTTGAATATTACCAAAATTGGTATGACTTCTCTCTAATTAAATCTTTTTTTGTTAAAAATTTGTTTAAACTTTAAATTTTTCTTCAAATCTTCAAAATGTAACTTTTTCATTAGATATTTGATAATTTTTCGTTATTATGGTATTTTTAGACAATTTTATGCAAAATTTTTGAGTCTTGCTAGTTTTAGTAACTTTTATCGACTCTTAACTTGCATAATAATATCATTGCCGAATTAAAATTTCTTTTTTCAGTTGTACCCTTTTCTAATTTAATTTAGTTTCAATTATTTACTTTCTCCAATTTTTTTTTTCTTTAAATTTTGGATCATTTTGGATCTTTCCTATTTTTTTGTTGTTAAATTTTTTAAGGTCATAACTTGCATTAAATGGTCTGAATATTAACAAAGTTGATTTTAATTCACTCTATTTCATCTTTTTTATATAAAAAAAATGGTTAAAACTTTAAAATTTTCTTCTTGCCTCGTTCAAAATGTAATTTTTTCATTAGAAATTGGAAAAATTTTCTTTTTTATGGAATTTTTCACAGTATTTGACGATTTCCATTTGTTTTTAATTTTAAGGACTCATAACTTGAATAATAATCTAATTATTTCAATTTTTTCTTCGAAATATCACATTTTGGAACTTTGCAATTTATTTTCGAATGTTTAAACCTCATAACTTGCATAAATTGCTTTGAATATTACCAAAATTGATATGATTGCTCTCTAATTACTTCATTTTTTATTAAAATTTTGTCTAAACTTTAAATTTTTCATTTTGCCTCGTTCAAAATGTATATATTTTTTTTTCATTAAAAATTTAATAAATTTTCATTATTATGGCATCTTTAGAAAATAATTAATTAATCAAGAAAATAAAAAAAAAATATCCAAAGAATGAAATAAGAAAATACTAACCTTGCACTTGAAACATTCAGGATGCCATTTAGCGTCCAGAGCCACGGTGGCCTGTCCGTCGATGACTTTCTCGCATCCTTTGCACTTGTCGGCGATGTTGGTGTTGAAGCACTTCTCACAAACCGGCCGTCCCTTGCGTTCCACGTAGCTCTGGCCGATCAGTTTCTGCTTGCAGAGATTGCACACGAAATGGTCCTCGTGCCATTCCTTGCCCATGCCTTTCACCACCTTCTCGCGAATGATCTTATGGCATCCGTGGCACTTGGGCAACGAGTCCTCGTAGTCCTTCATGCACAGCGGCTTATCGTCCTTCGACTTTTGGAACTCGTTGTCGGTGATGGGTTTCTTGCACTTGTCACAGACAAAGTGCATCGGATGGTAGTGTTTGCCCAAAGCGCTGATGGCTTTCCCTTCGATCGGCTTCTTGCAGTTGTCGCATTCTTTCGGTGTGCCGTCCGCTTTAGCATCCGCCTGAAATTGCAATTTTGTTGTGGTTAATTTTTTATTCAGTGGTATTTTTTACTTTAAAATCTGAATTAAAAATAATCTAATTCTTTAAAAACCCAAAAATATTAAAAAAGCAAACTAAAATCTTAATATTAATTAATTATGTCAATTGCAAGGAAATAATATTCATCGCTTAATTTTCCGAGTCAAAATTTGAAATTTTCGAAAGGGATTAAAATTCTTTGCTGACATATTGAATAAAATTGTAGTTTCCCTTTCATTTTATTCTTAACAAAAATAATTACAAAAATAATCATTATTGGCAATATTAATTAGCAGTTAATTATTTTTTTTGTTAGTTTCAGGAAATGAGCGGCAGTGATTATCAGAGTATTGTTAATCATTTCGTTGCTGCCGTTTCCGATGGTGCGGACGGTAATAAAAATGATGAAAGCGATGGCAAAGTGCTGGAAGAGGCGCAAACTATTTTAGAGGATAAATTTGGCAAGTCCATCGAGGACATGGATTTCAAAGAGTTTTACACGAATTTACTGGCTTGTGCCAATCAACATGCTGCTGATTACCAAAATGAAGTGCCAAAGTAAGTTTTTCTTCAATTTATTATTAACAATTAAAAAAAAAGTAAAATATTTTTTTACTAAATTTAATTTTTAGTTTAGTAATTTTTTCATTATTATTTTTTAATCATAAAAACAAAATCCTTTTAAAACAGGAAAATTTGAATCTATTTTCTGTAAATCTGAAAGTGATACCATTTTAAATCAAATAAAAACAATTTTCAATTAAATTTGATATGATAGATATTGAAATGAAAAAGATAAAACGTAATAAATAAAATTTATTTAAAAACATGCAGAAAATTATGAAAATATTTGACAAAAACATTAATATTCAATTAAATTCAGTTGAAAGTTTAATTAATTTACTCTTTTTATTCAATTAAATATAGATAGAAATCAATGACAAAAATATTAACAAATCAATTTTTTTTTCAGTTAAATTTAATGAAACACGAAAAAAGTCGTTGCAAATCAAAATGTTTCAATTGAATTCAATTTAAAATGTATTAAAATCAATTTAAAATTTATTTAGAAATAAATTCTAGTAAAAACAAACCACAAATGATAAACATATCAAAAAAATAATAAAAAATCCGTTAAATTCAATTGAAAAACGCGGAAAAATGAACAAATCGTTAAAGATTACAACTTTTCACGTAAATTCAATTGATAATTATTAGAAAAAAAAATTAAAAATATATTAAAAAATCAAATTCAATTAAAAACAAAAAATAATTATCGAAAACATTTTAAAATGAAATTTGCATTAATTTAGGATAAAATTTATTATAATTTTTTAATTGAATTTATTGCAATTAAGAGGAAATTTTAGAGGAAATAATTTTTTTTATCGGAATCCCGAAAATTTTTAACAATATTATTAAGAATTGACCGAAATAGTTTTTATTTATTTATACCGACATTTTCCTTATAAAATAACATTTTTTTCATAACATTTTCTTTAATTTTATTTACATTTTGAAATAAGTTTGTCAATTTGTGTGGTCGAAATTTCCTTTTCCACTTTATTTTTCTTGGAAAACTTCTTTGAAAAAAGATTACTAATAGTTTAGAGGTTTAGACTGTTTAGAGCATCGTTAGCTGACACTTTTCAGAAGAGAGTATGGTCTATTTTCCGCGAGATGATGAAAATAGAAAAGAGATAAATGTAAAAAAAAAAAATGAAAAAAAAAAAAACGAAAGACGTGAATTTGCCGCTCTGTGGGCGTTTTCAGGTTTCGGTTTCAAAAAATCGCGCTCTAATGCCAAGAAGAAAATTTGCACGCCACTTATAAATAATAAAGGCAATAAAACCTGGCTTTTAATAACTCCATTTGCTATCATTATAAACTGCGCCCAAAAGCTTTTAAAATTCTAATAAAACTTACAAAGTATCAGTGGTAATATACTGTGGTCATAATTAACAACAGTAAATAAAAAAATAAACTAATAAAACATTGCAAACTAATAAATACGAAAATAATTGTCACTGAAAACAAAACAAAACAAAATAAAAAATAAATAAAAAACACTTACCATTTTGAAGATTATTTAATTTAAAGTTATTTAACAAGCAAAGATTTGTTTTTAAAAAAATCGAAACTTTTAATTGGAATATGGAATATTCCTAAGTAGCTAAGAGAATAAGTTCTAAGTAAGTAATAGCTTTGATGTGGAGGAGCAACGAAACGTAACTGAGAATTTACTAGCGTTAGATGAGCATCTTAAAAGCTCTCCTCTCGAATTTTCGAATTTACATTTACGCACTTAGAGATGCTGCTGTTCTCGTTTAAAGTTGCAAAGAGTTGTGTGCTGTGTGCTGTGTGTGTGTGGCGCTATTTTTAAACGCTTAGAAGTTCAGAGGAAAATTTCATATTTGAAGAATTGGAGATTTTTCCACTAAATTCAGACGCCCACTCAACAGCGGCAGCATTCGGAGACTGATGTAGCTCTTGGAGGCAGCAAGGGGCACACATTTATCAAAATATCATCTAGATAGATTTCTAACGTGTAATTTATTCGCATTTCGTATTAACCGTTACATTGAAAATAAACAGTTGCGCCATTATGAATCTCTGATTTTGCGTGCAAAGTAAACGGGGAAAAAATGTAGCGCTCATTAAGGCAATTAATTTGTTAATTTTCCGCAATTTGCACGAACTGATTGCGCTTTGGCAGCCATTCAAATTTCCTTTGAATTATTATTATGCCGGCCACTAATTTATAGGTTCGCAAATTGCAGATGTTCGAGATGAGCAAATAATTAGTGCAAGTAATTTTGGCTCTCGCACAATATTTAGAATTTTTTTTTTTTTTTTAGTTGTGTGCGTTTTTTTTAAAGAATATATTCAAAGTTTTAGATGTTGTGAAGTAAGAATTTAGATGAATTCATAAAAACAAATATATTTTTTTTTTTAGTTGTTTCTAAATTTGAGCTTAATTTAGAAGATTGCACTCGGTTCTCCGTGGATCCGCTTGCTTGCTTCTTTGCCAAAGCGAACGCTATAAACTTTTAATTTTAGATCTCAATCTACATTTTGTTTATAAACAAGTACTACAAGCTACAAGTTTTTTTTCTTCATTTTTTTTTTTTTTTTTTTTTTGTCTAATGTCATTTATCTTTTTTCTTTGCTTTTGCTTTGGCTTTGTGATTTTTAATTTTAATTTTAACATTTTCAACAGAACAACTGTTGTGTCCACAAGCGGAACGTCCAATGTACAACTGATTTGCGTCAAAGATGATTCGCCGGATGCTGCCGTAGAAAAGGAACCTCAGCAACCGCAGCAGCAGCAACAAGAAACCAAAGAAACTGTTGACAACAATAAGATATCCAGCGGGGATAATGGAGAGAAAGAAGTATTGGTTCAGACTGTTGAAGCAAAGGATTGCGATGCTAGCGTTGAACCGGCCGAGGAGTTGTTAATTTATAAGGAGTGCGAGGATGACACCACCGCGAAAGGGACATCGGATGCGAACAACAAGAAGAGTAATAAAGGGAAAAAGTTGATTGCTCTGAAGCTGTTGCCGAAACAGACGATGCTGCGGATCATTGGCTACAAGTTGCAGTTTCATAGGGAGGCCAAAAAGAACTCGATGTACAAGAGGTCGGCCAATGTGATGCCTTGGACACTGGTGGCAAAGTAAGATGCCTTTTCTATCTTTTTATTTTCACTTTTATTATTTCAGTTAATTGAAGCAAAAATATTTAATTGAAATACCAGTAGTTTATTGAAAAAAAAAAAAATAATTAATTCTAAGCCTTGAAAAAGGCTTTGAAATTGGCTTTAAAAAGGGCAAAAAAACCCTTTTTTTTTTTAATAATTTATTTTCAATATTATGAAAGGTTTGCAAATAATAATGCAACTATACATTATACAAAAAAAAATACTTATTTATATTAGTTATTAATATATTTTTGTAAAAAGTATTAAGAGTTACAGTCATATTAAAAATATATTTAAAAAGTAAGAAAATCTAAAAGTAAA
>JASKGO010006249.1:0-20350 GCA_030556065.1 Holobus sp. GC000080
TATACAATAAATTTACAATAAGATTGATAAAATTAACCCATTTAACAATAAAAACTTATATTATTTAAAAATTGAAGCTAATTATTGCTAATTTGAATTTAAACTAACAGAATTAAAGGAAACAATTTCAAAGCTAACTTAAAACTTATAGAAAATAATGAAAAACAACCCTAACTAATAAATTAAAATTGAAAAGTATAAAAAAAACAAATAAAAACATATTGAAAGTAATAAAAAACAACCCTAACTATTAAATTAACCATCTAAATGCTGTGAAAATGTTTTGGGCATTGGAAATAATCAAATAAATAATAAATTTGCATGTAAAGAAATCCTTAATGGACACTTCGGCATGCAATGAAAAATAGTGTGGGGGTACTGAAACTTTTAGCTGCCCACTAAAGAACCACTATTACTATTATTAGTTTTTAAAACTTACAATCTATGACTATTTAGCATCTACTTAAGACATCAACGAGCCACTTATTAGAATTTCAGAATGAACAAAAGGCATCAGGTGGCAAAAGTAATAAAAAACAACCTCAACAATAAAAATAGTTACTGAAATAAATGAAAATGATTTCATATTAATAAAAATCAACCTTACTACAAAAAATGGCGCAAATCCTACCCGACGGTTTTTGGGAGCATTAAAAAATTAATTGTTCGAAGTAATAAATAATGCAATCTTTTTAGTATATTATATTACCTAGATTATATTTAAATAACTGATTTTAG
Source organism: Holobus sp. GC000080 (assembly GCA_030556065.1). Lineage (NCBI taxonomy): Eukaryota > Metazoa > Arthropoda > Insecta > Coleoptera > Staphylinidae > Holobus > Holobus sp. GC000080. The sequence continues at coordinate 739 of JASKGO010006249.1, forward strand.
TATGACCATTAGTTTTTTTTTTGTAGATAGAGCTCCAGAAACTGTCGCTTCGTGCAATAATTATGAAAAACGAAAGAATTAAAACTCTTTATTATGAAATGGATAGCAAATAGAAAATCTTTCATCAATTTATCTAAAGAACCATCAATCTTACATTAATACCTAATACTTTAAATTTGATATACATTTCAAATTTTATTTATGGAAAGTAAATTGTCTTTGCTACAAATTTGCACAACTAATGTCGAGAAATAAAAAACATTAGAATGAAAAAGAAAACACAAAATGTTACAATTAAAACTTAACTATTACGATGAGCTTAGATGCCTAATAATGGATTCACGTACGCTTGCGGTCATCAGAAGTGGCTGATTGAGAACGTCGGAGAAGTCAAGCGCGTTTTTGATATCGTTGTGCAAATGAACGATTGCCTCGTCCAAAGTACTTCCACCTTTGACAACCTCGCTCGAGATTTGTTGCAAGAACGGCGAATTCATGCTCGTTATGTTGAAGATCTCCTCGATATCTTCGAGTTTCAAGCTACACTTGCGAGCCAAAGCGAAACTCTCAGTGAGTCCGATCATGCTCACACCTTTGATGACCTGCATAATCAGATTCATTTTGCAAGCCGAACCCACGTTGCCCATGAAAAATATCGTTCTGCCAATGGCACTGAATGCAGATTTACACTCCTCGTACAGTTTATCATGTCCAGCCGTTAATATAACAAACTTTTCGTCTCCGGAAACCGAAGAACATCTCTGCAGTTGGGCTTCCAAGTACCTTCCACCTCGTTCCTTAATCAATTTGCTCATTTCGATGGACGCCTCGATGCCTACATTGCTCAGCTCAACGTAGCCTTTGTTGTCCATCTTGTCCAAACCATGGAACAGTCCGTGAATTCCATAGGCAATCTAAATACAAGACGTAATTATCTCTAAATGTTTTATACAAACATTCTAAAACTCACGTTTTTAACAGCAGTGCTGTCGGTTACACAAGAGAAAAGAATATCCGAGTTGCTCAAAACGTCGCTGGCTCTATCGAAAACTTCAACGCGTCCAGGAAACTGTTCCTCCAATTCAACCTTTAATTTCTCTGCCTTTTCCTGCGTTCTGTTCCAGATATTGACTTTGTGGTTTTTGGCTAATCCAGTCACAACAATTCTGCCCAGTTGTCCAATGCCCAGAACTCCTATAACAGGTTTTTCAATGTCTTTCTCGGAATTGCTGTTTGTAGAAGTCTCCAAATTCGTCTTGGTGATCTGAAATACGTAAAAACAATGAATAATTATAAATAAATCACCAGCTGATAAATGGAAAATTACAGAAGAATTTTTTTCTCCATCACTGCTTTGAGATCCATTCTTGTTGGGACTTGCAGCATTCTCAGTTTTGGACATTTTAGCCTCAACACCTGATTTTACGGAACCCCGTCCGCGTTTCCTCTCTTTGGGCCTCACAACTTCTTCCTCTTCCTTCTCACTTTCCTCTGAAGCATTCACTGTCTCTTCTGGATCATAATTGGGGTCAGTTTCCTTCTTCTGAATGAAATCCTCAATGTCTTCAAGAGCTTTCAGGAACTGTGCTGATTGACAAGACTTGGAAAACTTGCTTTTGAAGTCGTAATAAGGCTTGATATTGGCGTTTTCAACATAATTACTGCAAATTGACAAAGCATGGGCATCAGGTGGGATTAGATTTTGGGCTTTCACTTACAAGTCACGAGTTCCAAAGAAAAATATGCATTGTGAAGGCCTACTGGGAGGAGTACCCAAAAACGGTTTTAAAGTAGTCACCTAAAATCGAGAGAACATTAGGTAAATGTAAGACACATTGGACAAGCACTTACTCGACCAGGCCAAGCACTAAAACCTTGCATTTTAGCCCTAAAACAAACAACATGAAGTTCCGCATTTAGAGTATGAAATTTACACTCACCACACAAGATCTCCAACTTGAAAATTATCAGGCATGTTTGAAAATTTATTGTTAATGGAAAATATTTAAAAAAAAACTCTTCGCTGCCCAACTGAAACTTGGCTTCTCTTTACGAAATGCTAATCAAAGGCGGCGTTGTTTACGTTCCACAAACCGTTAGAGGGCATTATTGCAGCGCGGTAAATTCAAATAGCACAATGAAACCCATAATTATTTGTGGAAATTTGTTGTAAAAAGGGTTTCGCTTCGAATTTTCACAAAAACCAAAAATGTAAAATCATTAATAATGGGTAATTCAATTAAATACATTAGTAAAAACTCTGCTATCATTAAAAAATGCAGTAAAAACTTAAAAATTTCCAAATAATAAATTTTGATTTTTTGAAAACGCCTAGTGCTAATTCAATGAAATAAATATTTCTTTTTATAAGAATTATTGCACAATATTAAATTTTTACCCTCATAGGAAGCAAAGAATGCATTGTTGTTGCAGCAGCAAAGGCTGTGTTGCCAGCAGGCAGTGAATGGCAGCAGGTTCGCGAAAGGAAGGTCGAGTATTTGTTTCAATCATGAGAATCTCTTCTATGAATTTGCTTAATCATACGAATAATATTTGTGCTTCCGGTGTGCCAATTAATTGAACCGCCACTGAGGCGCATTTGCTGCCATCGGCACAAACTGGGATTGACCCTAATTACCGCACCCGTAACGTCCCAACTGCGCTCGAAATAAAAATACACAAAGGTACAAAGTATAAATTCTTCTAATTATTAACGCCGGAAGTGATTACTAAACCATTAAATATCGTTAATTTATTTGCCTATTTATCAGGATGAGTTATCTGCTCGACACCAACATCGACTACAATGGATTTGTGATAACGTAGCGGGAATCAGAGAACAAAAAAGAAAAAACAAACCCTTTCCAGCTCAGTGAAAATAATGGACGAGGGCACTCTAAACGATTTGCTCGAATGCTCGGTGTGTTTGGAGCGTTTAGACACATCCAGCAAGGTGCTGCCCTGCCAGCACACCTTCTGCAAAACTTGCCTGCAGGACATAGTGGACAGCCACAAAGAACTACGATGTCCAGAGTGTCGAATACTGGTGCCTTTTAAAGTAGACGATCTGCCACCAAATGTGTTGCTCATGAGAATACTGGAAGGTATGAAAAATGCTTTGCCAAAGTCCAAACTACCATCAAGACCTGTGCAAGCGAGCTCACTCATCCAGCAAGCTGTACATCAAGGACCTGGCACTCCTGATCATAAACACAAAAGCAATAAGCCAAATCTGTTGCATCAAAATGCCTCCTATCCCACTCATCAGTCTTATGCAAAAGCATTATATGATTTCAATAGCACAGAGGCTGGGTATTTATCTGCTTTAATTGTTTGATAACTGATGATAATTGTTGTTTTCTAGAAACTTGTCTTTTAAAAGAGGTGATACTATCATTTTAAAAAAACGCATTGATTCCTGCTGGTGTGAAGGTGAATGTGGATCAAAGAAAGGAGTTTTCCCCTTAAATTATGTTCAGGTAGTTCTAATTTTCAAAAAATGAAAAAAATAATACCAAGGGTTATTTTTTTCTTGTAGATAATCACACCGGTACCTAGCAATATACCTCAGTGCAAAGCATTATACGACTTTAGAATGACCAATGATGAAGAAGAGGGCTGTTTAACATTTAGTAAAGGCGATATTATTACTGTAATTCGTCGCGTTGATGGAAATTGGGCTGAGGGCAAAATGGATGGTCGCATTGGAATATTTCCGCTTGCTTTCGTAGAATTAAACAATATGGCTCATTCTTTAATGAAGCTTTCAACAAAGTAAGTTATAAATTAACTTGAAATGTTTTTATTTATAAATTTGGGATTTTAGTGTTCAATCAGGACCGTCCAAGGTGGCTCCTCCAACTCCCACAGCAGATGACAGTGCCCCATTGATTCCTACCGATCATACCAAAAATGTATCCAACATACCGTTGGCTAACACACCTAAAAGAGGCAACGTTAAACCGGCAGCCCCTTTGCCCACTTCTGATTCGAGTTCCACAGTCAGTTCGGGTGCTAGTTCCACAACTACAACACCCAATACTTCGGCTAGCAATACTAGTTCTAGTTCTAGTACAGCACCATCTTCGCCGGCTTCACCGCCTCCACGTGTTGCCCCCAGCCGAATAGTACAGTAAGTTTTCGTTTTTTTTTGTATAAAAAGAATTTATTTTTATGTCAAAAATGTTTTTCAAGTAATTAAATAATATTTCTGTAGGAAAATCGAAACAAATTTGGGAACAGCTCCAGCCAGACGCTCAAATTCGCCAGGAGAAGCTCATTCAAGCCATCACAACAAAGAGAAACGCCATAGCTTTACATTGACAGCATCCAGTGCCAATTTCGCCATATCTTCCACTAACAAACACCGCCATTCAGCTGAAATTTCAAGCGAAGAAGTAGCCAGACGTGGCCAACAAGCCAGCACCTCGGATAGGCACCGCAAGAACCATCATCACGCATCGGACTCATTGCCGGCCACTTACATTGCTCTGTATCCGTACAAACCGCAAAAGGCCGACGAATTAGAGTTGCGCAAAGGGGGCCTCTACACCGTTGTCGAAAGATGCCAGGATGGATGGTTTAAAGGCACGTCGCATCGCACGCAAAAATGCGGCGTCTTTCCCGGTAACTACGTCGTCTTGGCTGCAACGGTCGTAACCAAGGGAGGACCTCATGCATCGGACAATGCGAAAGCATCGGCTGTAAGTTACACTCGCAAGAGCGGCTCGCAGTCGCATAACTTACCCCCCGAGTTGCCGCCTCGCTCCATGAGCCCTAACGCTATTTCCTCCAGCTGGCATGGCCAGCAGGACAGTGCAGCCGTGCCGCTCGGACGCTCCAGCAGTGCTATCATGTCCTCTATTAATTTAACCCCTGCCAAGAGTGCTGATAAGGTGTGTGTCTTGCAAAATATCTGTTTTGAAAAGTTTCGTTAATTATTCATGCAAATCACGAAAAATTTATTTGAAGATTTTATTACTCAATTAATTTGAAATTTAAATTAATTTATTTTAAAATTGCATGAATATTAACGATTGACTAATGTTTGCTTCCTTTGTGTGTTGTCCACGTCATTATCATCTTGCCTGTTTTCGCAGAAGGAGCGCAAAGAAAAGGGCACGGTGAGTTTGATGAAGCGATTGACGAGCATCAAACGTTCAAAATCGCCACCGGCTTCGTCATACTCGATGGACAATCCCGTTTTTGACGAGAACCATGTTTCATCATCTGCATCGCATCCTGTACACGTCAGGTAGCTTTGCTTTTTTTGGTTTGTTGCATTCATTTGTGTGTTTTCATGTTGATTCATTTTTTGTGCTTTAATTCTGCACTAATTGTTTGTCTTCTTACCTGGTTTGAAACAATCAATGTTCCTGTTAACAAACAAAAAAAGTTGCTTGTTGCATGTTTGCCCATTGTGTGTTTGCCTGCAGATCTGGTTCATGTCCCAGCCAACTGCTTCAGGAACAACCCACTGAACATCATCGTTTATTGTTTCAAAGTACCTCACAGCGTCTTAAGCATAAAGAAAGACCTAGTTTGCTGCTGCACAGTCCCAGGTATTAACCCTTTGTTGCTAAAAAAAAAAATCGAAAACCTATTTGTGTTTTGTGTTTCTGTGTGCATTTGCATGTTACAAACAAATTATTTGTAATAACAAAACGGGATTCTCATAGGATGGGAGAGTCGCAAGGTGTAAGTAGTTCTTCCAGTAGCCCCAATATACACCACCATCGGAAGTCGCAAAGTTTGGATGCGGGCAATAAGTCGACTGCTAAGACGGCCACTTCGACGCAAAATGTTAGGGAACGCTTCCGATGCATCGCACCATATCCGCCGAACAGCGAGTACGAATTGGAATTGCAAGTAAACGATATTATCTACGTGCACAAGAAGCGCGAGGATGGATGGTACAAAGGGACGCAGCAGCGCACAGGACGCACCGGTCTCTTCCCCGCTAGTTTCGTAGATAGTTTTTAGAAATTAAAAATTATTTCGAGTAAAGAAAGACTGTAAATAATATTATTGGGTATTACTATTATTATTTTGCTTATGCGGTGATGGTTTTATAAAGTACGTAATTTGTATTTATTTCATTTATCAATTGTGACCAGTAATTACGCTTTCCATTAGTTCGTTTCGCCATTTTAAATTTAAAATAACTAAATTTTAAGTTTATGTACTTTTTAAGTTATTTATTAACGCCAAAATGACGCTTTTTAATTTTTTGTGTGTTTGTGAAAAGTAACGCTTATTATAATCGTTGAAAATTATTGTTAGCGAAAGTAGTTTGTTTTTCGCCATAATAAAATTTCTTCTAGCTTTAAAAGCTGCAGCCAATGCTATAATTAGCAAAAGTAATTGATGACCAAAAATCGTAGCTGAAAATAAAAATTAAGTCGTCGTGTAATAAAATGTAAATAATAATTATTAATTATCAATTCGGTCACCTGTAATTTAAGCTTTCATTTAATCATTATGGTCATATTAATGAAAATCTAAATAATCGCCAAGAAAAAAGCATTAGTAATAATTTGTCATTTACGACTGATTTATTTGTAATTATTTGAAATGATATTATCAGTAACAAAGACACACGTTCAGTGTATTTATGCGATTGAAGTAAGAAGTATTTGTGTCTTATGAATTACTATATTGAATTAATTAATTAATCGGCAATATGAGAAGTTTGTAAAGTTATTCTCAGCGAAATAAATACATTCTGAAAATTCAATTGTTAGTTTTCTTTAGTTTGGAATTGTTTGGAGAAAAATTAATCGCCATTTTTTCATTCTATTTTATTAATTAACATTTTTTTTATACATTTGTTGCTTAATTTTAAAATATTCATATTATACGAGTCTGAAATGAGCCGTTTTATAAAGTTATCTCAAGTCTCTATTTATATCTTTTACGAACTAAAGAATAAAATATAATAATTTCAATATGTATAAAGTTAAAATATAAAAGGCACTTAACTATAAAAACAATAATTTAATGATACGTATAAATGTGGTTCAAGAAATGGCACCAAAACCGTAATACTTGATGTAACAACATTAATTGGTATTGCAAAAGCGTTGTTGATAGATCGCTATTCTAGACATTTTATCCAAAAATACAGTTTTTGTTTGAAAATTTCTCATGCACTTTAAATGTTCCTATTATTATTATTAATTAATTACTTTATCAAAACGAAAGCAATTTTTGGAAATACTGATTAATCGGTTTTTCACACACAGTTATTATAGTCATATCTTCTACGATGCTAAGTAACACCCAACGATAATAAAATCTATAAGATAGACATAGACTGACCTTTCAGGGCATGGTTTTCCTCAGAGCCTCCTGTGCCCTTTTCTCCCATTCCGCCTTGCGCTGACTAAAGTTCTTAGGCTCGGGCACCAGATCGATGTTGTGGCTTTTCTCCGACAAGCAACTAATGATCTCCGACTTGCCGTTGTTGTTGTTGTTGTTGCCACCGTCGACCTCCTTGCCCACATCTTTTTTCTCGTCCTCGTTGTTGCATTTCATTATCCAACTGTCAGTCTTTGGTTTGTCCAGCAGCGAGATTTGCTTGAAAACCTTATTCTCCGCTTTGGTAACTATGGTTTCTTGGTTGCGCGTCTGGAATCGCCCAATACTAACGATGGGTTTACGCAAAACCACTTCATTAGCTTCCGACGATGTCTTGTTATCGATGATTAGGGCTGTCTTAGGGGCAACGACAATCGGTAGTGACTTTTTCCGTTCCTCAATGGGCGACGAATCCGACGACACGTTTTCCTTATCGCTATCGCGCGATTGTTTGCGTTCCATATCCTTTGTGTTTTCTACATCCGTCAGCTTTAATACCATCTCACTCAACGCCTCGCTTTCCGTATCTTTTAGCTTCAAAGACCTTCTAGCAAATACTTTCATCAGTTCCGGTTCGTCTTCTTGTTTTTGTTTGACTACCGATCGGCGTCGCACTGAATTTTCAACAATATTTTCTTGAGATCTGCTTGTCTCCATCATATCTAAACTACTTTGCGAAGATTTCGGAGTTGAAGTGTTAGATTTGCTCTTCACTTCGGACTCGAAACTCAAACTCCTGGATTGTAACATAGGCCTTTCGGATTCCGATGTTTTTCTTGTAGAATGTAGTGCAGGTTTTGCTGGCATTTCATCTTCCAGTTTGCTTTTGTCTTCCTTTTTGATCACTTCGATATTGTCGTTACTAAACTTACGTACAACAATAGGTTTGGGTTCCTCTTCAACTTGGTCCACTTCTCTACCAATTACCTTGCCGTCGATGTCCTTTACAAGTACATCATCAACGGTTTCAAATGTCGGACTAGCAGGTGGCGACATTTGAGGAATTGGATTGGTATCCATTAAGGATTCGGGGTCAACGTTCAAATGAACTTTACTAACTGACTGCTCCTTATTGATTTTATCCTTCTGAGGGATAATGTTAACAACAGCTTTATGAATAGGACTAGTCACACTTACAAAATGCGTTTCTTCATGTAAATGCCCTACAGTACAATGGTTCACACTTTCCACCACTTTATCATTAAGCGTCTTGATGCTATCCAAAGAAACCGACTTGAAAATGTTACTGCGGTCTGCCTCCAATGATTTGTACTCGTGCGCCGAACCAAAATCGGATGACTGTTTGGTTGACTTGAAGCTGTGCGACTTTGCCACAGGTTTGCTGAATTTGTCGCCATCGGAGGACAAGTTTGTTAAAGACTTAAAGTTGTTAGTATCGGAAACAAGATCAGGTTCGTCCTGTAAAGACAAAACTCTTTGCTGCAGCGAAGAAAGTCCTGCTATGCGAATCACAGATTTGCTTTCAATGCCTGTACTGGAACTATCGACAAATTTCGGCGAAATCCTTGTTGTAAATTGCATCCGTGTTTCGTTCCACGGAGACCTAGGAGCAGTCGCGACAACTTTTGGAGGCGACTGAGAGTACGGTTCATGTTCATCAATTACCAGCGCCTCCCTTTCGCTCTTCAAAAACTCCGAAGCTGGTAAAATTTCAACATGCTGATGTCCTGAATTAAATTCAGAAAATCTAGGAGTGGTCCTCAAAGCATTCGGTCTGATAGCTAAATTACTATCAACAGTGATCATGTTTTGATCGAAAGGTTCGTAACTTTCAGTTACTTCTTCCTTCTCCTTGCGCTGCTCCTCTTTCACCTTTTTCTGCTTCTTACCGCTCCTCCTGGGAAATATTCTGCTGAGAAACGAGTGGTCCCCCTTCTTGTTCTCCACCAATACCTCTTCCTCTTCAATGAATGCATCCTTGTTGCCACCCCCGGCGTTCGATCGACTCCTGATGAGCTTATTGGGATCCACAGGTGCTGCCAAGCCGGGCGGCAAAGAGGAGCATTTAAATTTATTGTCTAGCTGATAGTTTAAGCTGCTGTAAAGCTCGCTCGCGTTCTCTGCAATTTTGAAGCCATGCTAAGCGTGTGTGAAAAGCGACATTTGCATATAGATTACCTCGCTTAATTGTTTCGGGAGTCAAGCTCCGTAGCGAAGTCTCTTCATTCACTTCCGGTGTGGTGGGCAGGACTACCGGTGGCGGCTTCTTTCTTCGCGGCGCACCGTGCGTTCTTTTCGGCCGAATTGAAACCTTGTGATGAGCCGCACTGTGGTTCAACGGTGCGGTCGCATTACCCGGCCCCCATTCGGTTATGTCGGCATCTGAAAGAGGATTCGGTGAGATTATAAGACAGATAATATTGAAATGAGGTTTTGGATGAACCAACCTATGGTGTCGCGGTTCTTCTCCGACGTGGACTGTTTCGATGATGAATAGCGAGAATGCGTGCTGCTGCTCAATGTATCCTTTGAAATAAACTGGTTTAATGCTTTTTTTATTCGGCGGACTTATTTACGATGGGAACTTACATCGTCCATTTCGGAACTGGCCATGCTAAGTAAGGATCCATCACTGCAAGTACTGTGTGATTTTGTTGGAATATCCTGAAATTTAATTTTTTAGTTATTTTAATACTTTTTTATTCAATTTATGTTGTAAAATTATAACCAAGAAGTAATTGTGATGTGAAAAAAATATGCAAAAAAAAAAAAACGAAAAAAAAGACAATAATTATAATTCAATAAAAAAAAAGGAAAGAAAAAACCAATTTAGAAACTAAACAAAGTCGAATTCGTGGATATTCCAATGGAAAAGCAAACAGACCACTTTTAATCATCGACAGCCATCGATTTTAAAGTAACACTCAGACACTAGTACGGATTCGGTAATGAAATCTAAACAAGAAATCCGTTCAAGTTAATGGAAATGTCTATCAAGCGAATTACTAAACTTTACAAACACACTTATAATATGCATACAGTAGTAAAAGGTGTTTGGTCGGTCGCATTTACGAATTTGGAGCAACGCGGAAGTTATTTCGAGAACATCACGAACTAAGTGCCGCCACAACGACCGTTCATTAATTAAGACTAAAAACAGCATCTCGAATATCATCATTAAGTGTTTGTCTTTGGATTTTAATGTTATGACTTTGTTGGCCCCAAAAAGAGTCGAAGAAAATGGAGTGAAATGCGATTACATCTTACTTTGTTCGAAGCGCCTTTTTCGGCAATTCCTTCGGTGGTCGTGGGCGAGTTACAGGGACTCCTAGGAAGTCCTTCGTCATCCTCGCTCGTGTCTTCGCGGTTCCTTCTTTGTCTCAGTCTTTCAGATAGTTCAGTCTAGATAAAATCACAATTCAAAATTTAAAATAACCGAATTGTCTATTATAATTTTCAAAATTTTAATTTTAAGGATTGAAAAGTTTTAAATCCTTTCTTTAAATGGAAAGGATTGATATTTTGTAAACAAAATATTTTCTATCTTCGGAGTAAAATAACCGTAAAAGTCATAAAGTATAAAATAGATTTTCGTATTCCGTTATTACATTTTCACGTTTTGCATGGAAAATTTTTGCCAAGAGTACCAAATAAATTTTGATTGAAATAAAAACAGAAAATAAATAAAAAAGTAAAAGAATTTATCTTTTATTACAACAAAAAAAAAAAAGAATGTTATTTTAAACATTTTATAATTACAACAAAATAAAAATGAAAAGTAAAATCAACTTTTTTAATTGTTTGCGGCATTCAAGCATATTAAATCGAAACAATTCTATTGGAAAATTAAACAACAGCAAATTATCAGTTTCGCAATAATTGTTCAGTCATTTGTTTACAACATTTTTTTGCAAACATATTCATGACAATTTATTTGTTTAATTTTATATACTTTTACCGAGTAATTTGACTCGATAAAGCTTATTCTACAGCTGAATTCTGAATCTTGGAGGAGTCATCTCATTTCCTGATGATAATAAAGTGCTCACTTATAGAGTCATCACGAATAATATGGCATTCCCATTCGGACTTCTCAATTAATTGAATCGTGATGTAATTTACCTGTAACCTAATATCCGCAGGTTGGATGGGGTGACCCATAATGGATAGCGAAGACGAACTTTGAGCATTCTCCAGTTCTAATTCCGAACCAGAATGTGGAGAGTGAAAGACGCTGTCGTGTGACACACTCAGCCCTGGATGCATCGGAGTTCCACTTCTGCATTCATATAATTATAGCACACAGGCAGAATATTCAAAGACAGAGAGAATATAATTACGAGACAAGAAATTCGAGACTTATTAAATTTAAATGCTACACAAGGTGTCACAATTTAAGCGTCTCACTGGGTAGGTAAGGTATAAACTTGTTGAAAACTCAAGTTTAACTAAGTAATTTTGCTAGAGCGAAGTTTTGTTTGAGTATTATCGTGTTTTTATTTTTAACTTATCTCTGTAAAATTAATCCAATTAGTTGCCTTCTTATCTCAAAATTTATATTTTTTAAATTTCGATAACAAAAATTCCCAGTAATTACAACTTTATCAATTAGCTGTCCTTTTAGAAATAATTCAATTGAGATTAAATAACAAACAAACTAAAGAAAGTAATTTTTATTTAATTGGTTGAATTCGAAAATGCAATCTTATTTCCTGATCTTTGCAAACACGAAAATTCAATTAAAGCAATGAAAAGTTTAAAACAGGAAAGCGTGTAATTTCAGCATTTCTCCCTCTTTATTACTTTCTTAACTAATCGTTAATTCTCAACAAAAATAAAATAAAGAAAAACAAAATTTAGTAATTTTTAAGTGGCAAACTTAAAAGATAATTAAACAAGAAAAACGTTTTTGTACTCCCTTTCTTTAAAGAATTCTTTAAAGAAAAGTAAAGTACAAAAAAAAGTAATAAAAGTACTTGCCTTCTCCTTTGCTGTTGTTCTTCAGCAATCGACAATTCACTAGTGGATCTACTTCTTATCGTTTCCCTTGTAGTCGCAGTCATGTGTTCCTCATTATTGTGAATTTGCGACTCTTCCGCTACTTTATTGCTTTTTCTTTTGAACCATTTGCGTGGATTCCAAAATTTCCGTTTGTTGCTTCCTATAATTATTATTAATTAGAAGAATGAAAAAAAAAGAGTCGCAATCCTTGCTTTGCTTTGGAGTTTCAAATTTCAAAGGTATTGATTAAATGCCGAATATTGTCTATTATTTACTCGCGGTTGCCTAAAGTTCAATATAACTAGATCAGTGAAACTCATGCGGTTTAATTAAATATTATTATACGTTATTGAATAATTATTATTGTGCTGCTTATCAATTTGATTTAATAATATTAAATAATAATTAATATTAACTTTGAAATAAGTTGTAAAAGTTGATCAATTACGATTAATTTTTTCATTTTTTAATTTTGTTTAGAAGAAAAATAAATTCGGTTGAGAAATATTTATTAACATTGTGGATTTTAATTAATTTACATCTTATTGTATCAATAATTTCTAAATGATGAGAAATTAATTAAAACTATATCGTTTCTTAAAGGGAACAACAAAATAAATTAAATTATTTTTGATTAGCATTTAAGTTTATCAGTTTAATTATTTTTTTCAATTTCCATGAGGAATTACATAAAAACTTATTAAATGTAAACTACCAAAATTAAATTCGGAAAACATTTTTTACTTCTTTTAAAGTTAGCTCAGAAATACCTTTATAATAAATTAATATTTGATTGTTTAAAATTTACTTTAATTCAAACAGATAATTTTAGCTTTTATAATTTATACGTAATTTAATTCTAAAGAAAAATAATCATAAAATAATTTATTAAGAAGCAAATATATTTTGCGGTGTAATATTTATTGAATGTGTAATTTAATTATCTTTAAGGGCAATTAAAATTACTTTATTGAACTTTGTGGCTGAAAATAATGACTGCTTTATTAGCAATAAATGTTACATTAGCATTAAATCATTTAAATATTAATTATTTCACAAAAAGATCACCAGGAATTTAATTAGAGGTTGATTTTACTTCTTTTTCATTGAAAATAAATTTATAAAAATAAAACAGTTATTGACTAGTAAATAAAAAAAAATTGACCCTATTTTTAACTACAATAAATTTTTTTAAACCATTTTTTTGCTAATATTTATGTAACAATTAAATTAAATAAGCAATAATGAATACCACTATAACCGTAACAAAAAGTGATTGCAAATTACAAAGGAAAAACAGTGAAAAGAAGGCAGAAAATAAGTAATTAAACGAATTTCATATCCTGTGAAATGAACATAATACACGCAAATAACGTTAAAATAATAACACAACATCCGCTGATCCGCATTTTCCCTGAACGAAACGCAACGAAATTCATTGAACAATATATTAAATAAATAATTGAAGGTAGTGGCGCATGAAGTACACACTTCCACCTATTTTATTTGCAGTGGCAGCAGGCTACCACTCGCTAGCTTTTTGCCCTGTGCCGTTAATATTTAACACGGCGTTTCGACTCGAAAATTTAGCACTTAGGGACTCGAATAAATATTCCAGGATAAACAGGCTAAACAAGCCTTCCAAACTTGCCGTGGCAATTTTCGCAGAGCCAAGCTGAATATTAAAAAGGCCACCCGCTCGAAATCAATATAAGCGAAACGTTTTGTTGGCACAAAACACAAACAGTTTCAATCCAGAAGGAAAGAAGGAAAAAAATTGCTTCGACCATGGTGGAAAGAGGGCACAAATTGAATTATATAAACAAAGAGGCAAAAGAAGAGTATTTGTTGGCCTGCTTCTTTGATGTGGAAAGACTCGGACTCACGTTTCACCTATAGCCAACGATGAAACACGCCAACGCGCCAGTTAAAGATACAGTTAGGTAAGTATAATTTATTTAAAATTTCTCTCTCTCGAGTACGACGACGAGTACCCACGGGCCCACAGCACTTGACTCTCAATCAAATGCTCAAATGCTTATTCTATTTCATAAGTGCCTTGCTCTTCTAATTATCTGCTTCGTGGATTTCTTTCAGGCCGAAAATTTACGACTTTTGTTTTCCAGTTTCCACAGGCAGCAGTTTTTACGCTTTCTATAACGAACCAAATTGTATTTGCCAACAAAAAATAATAAAAATGAATGCAGCTGAGACTGACGATTTGTCACTTCTCGTTGCTTTTTTTTAACTCATTTTTAAAGAAATTTCACTTCAGTTGTGTGATTATTATTAATGTTTTCTTGACGACTTTAGGAAACTATTTTGCGGCTTTTAAAAAGTAACTGTTTTTTAATATATATATTTTAACAAAGAAGCTTTTAAATTACACATAACACAGAATTAAAATTTCAATAATAAAAAATGAGAAAAATTTTAACAATTTAATGATTAATTTTACAATTTCTTCTGCTGAATTTCTGAAAAACGGCAATTTAAACTTGAAAACTTAAAAATTAAATTTCTCTTGTTTCTTTTTTCTGCAATGATAAAAAACATTGAAGTCCTTAATGACCGTAAACGGTAAATGTGCTTTGTAAACATTGCATTACGCAATCACCGAGTAGTTTTTGCTTTCTTTAGCCGTTTGAAATTTTTCCTGCATAAAAGCGTAAAAATAAATCTCGCAAGAAAAAACACTTGGTTTTTATATTTACGAAGAATAAATTTCATGTTGCTCTAGGGACTTGAAAGAATAAGCAAAACAAAAAGCATTTAAAGAAAAGTTTTGTTTTAAAAGTTAGAAAAAAAAAGTAAGTAGGTACTTTTAAGAAAACTTTGGAATTACAGTTTGGGCTTTTGGAGTAGATTTACATTGGCGGTGTTAGTCACAGGAATAATGGAAAATGAGGAAAAAATTCCCATTTAGTAATCCATTTTATTGGCCATTTTGCTCAAGAGACGCTTTTGGAAAATGTATGACTAATGGCTATGCGAGTATTATACTTTGAATTTATATAAAAAGCTTTTAAGCTACTTTAAGCTCAATAAATTTAATTTAAAAAAATAAGGGTTCTTCTTTTAAATTATTTTATATTTTTATAAAATTTATTCATTCGTTATATAAATTTAAATAATAATTTTCCAATTTCTGGGAAATTTCTTATTTTTTAATAATTTGACATAACAAATGAACTTTGATTAACTGAAATAAATAATAAACACTGCAGATGTGTAAAAATATTTTTGTTTTAATTTACTTTAAGTCTAAAGAAACAATTAGCAGTAATTTATATAGAAATAGAAATATGAGACGAAAGTAGCGCTAAAACAATTACTATTATATCTTCAACGCAAACGTTCAGTATCATTAATTAAATGCCACTTCATAGTAAACTTTCAAATGCTTCAGTGAAAATAGCTGCTTTATTTTATTTTTCTAATTGATCTACAAATTAATAACCTGAGTAATTTATGTTTCTGTCAATTAATATTATTTTTTTATAATTATAAAAAAGAAAAACCAATATAAAACAAACAATTTTAACTAAAAAGTTAATTGCAAAAGAAAAGTATAAAATGAAGGAAAACAAAAATTTTTTTTAAAGAAAATGCAAAATCATTTCAACAGCAAAATTTGTTATTTTTAGCATTTTTACGATCTTTTTAATACTTCTTTTTTAACATTTATTTTTGAAGCTTTATGCGTTTGGTCATCAGGTACATAATTTGGTGAACTTTGTATAAGCGGACATTAAACGACTATAAATTGAATGAATGCGTCAAAGGTACACTAATTAGATGTATCTCTTACCGTGTTTTTCCGGTTCGAGTTCATGGCCACCGTCCTGCGGGGGCGACGATTCTCTCACGCACGACATGAGACTCAGAGGACCAGCCCCCGAATGGTGATGGTGATGATGATGTCCACTAACTGCTGCGGACATCTTCCTTTTTTTTGTTTTTTGTAATCTCACAGATAAAGCTTAGCTGAAAGAAATAAAAAAATCAATTATTTGATTTGTTAATTCTAATTTGAATTATATTTTTTTTTTGCTTTTTATAATTATAAATTATATTTTAAAATATTAATTTAAAATTCTATTGACACAATATTAATTTACGAGACAAAACATTTCGTAATAAAATATTTATTATTCAAAATCGTAATGAAATGCAAATGAAAATTGCATAAGGGCTATAAAGAAATGAACAATAAACCACATTTAAAGCTAAAGGCTAAAGCATAACAACCACAAAAACAATAAAGCAAAAAAAAAAGATATTAATGACCTTGTTTTGTTTTGTTTTTTTATTTAGGTGAAATTAGTCTTTGTGAATATCTAAAATGATTTTAGGACACCACATCAACGAAAAACTCAAGCGCAGAAATCAGAAAATTTCACAACCTGCTCACTCTTCCACATCAGTAAAGCGCTACTGATGTTTTATTTTATTTTATACTATGAAATTAACGTATTAAACACAAATAATACTTGTAGTATTCGTATAAAAGAAAGAAAGAAAGAAGAAATAATAGAAACACACTAATTAATACGCATTTAGAGGAGCAACGCGAAGAACAATGGGCCGAGAAATGCAATACGCGTGATGAATCCAATTACTAGTGCGAGTGTTTAACAAAAGAAACTGCAAAATTTGCGCATCGGAGAAAGTTTGCGGTTATGATGAAAATTGTCTCTAATAGTAAAAATTATAATAACTATTACGATGATCAATGTAATAAATAATAAGGAAACCCATCAAGTTATCGGTTTGTAAAATGGAGATTTCAGATGCTGTATTGCAGAAGAACAATCAAAGAAACTATTTATTATATAAGAAATAAATAAAACCGCTTTTGGTACTGATTAATAAGAATTATTATGCTATTGTAAAGGGATTGTACATTCGATGGATGGTTATAGCGGAAGTAGATGTCATCTATATTATTCGTATTTATAATGGAAATCATAATTTTCTGTTTCATATTTGGATTTCAAATTAAAAATAAAGACGATTTTGTAAAAAAAAAATTGGTAGATTTTTAGTGATTTAAAAAAAAAAAAATTCTACAACATCAGTTTTTATTTGGATGGAAATTGTTTTGTTGTATGGAAATCCTAACAAATAACAATGTAATTCAGATAATTTTAGTAATTAAAATTAAAATAGCAGTGGGTTGCTCATGATTGCTTTTATGGTTTGATTTGTTAATAATTATACAATGCAATTTTGTAATTTTGTAGTATAAATAAATTGCTTTTAGATAAATTTCAGTTTTAATTGCTAAAATTAGTTTTACAGTTAATTTTTTTTTGTTTATGGCTACTTTTTTTTACTGGTAATTTTTTCAGAATCTTCTTTCTCAATAAAAAATAAATAAATAAATAAAATGAAATATAAAAACTTGGTTGGTAAAATACATTTTACATTATCATTATTATGATACGAATTTTATGGGTATGTGAATAATTAACTTGTATGTTTATTCTAAGTAATATCAGTAATTAATCATACATTTAACAATTCACCAATCACCATTAGATACTGAAAATAAATATTTATAATTACATTATAACGGTTATTTTAAGTAGTGGTATATTTTTTTCAATAGGTTTATTTATGTTAAGAAGAAGAAAAAACATCAACAATAAAAAGTTATCTAAATAATTGTAATTTTACAAAACTGCTAGCATAAAAAAGGTTCTATTATTCAGCAAATAAAAAATTACTATTTTTATCCGTCTAAAATACAAAGATAAATATTTTTTTAATTGCTATATGAAAGAAAATGCCAGTAAAATGAATTGAAGAACATTTAACCTATTTTTGTTTAATTTATTAAAAAGAAACCTATTTTTTAATTTTTTCCAAAGTTATCTATATGTTAATTAGTCTGTTCAAAAAGTAAAAATATAGTACAAAGTGTAGACAATTCAAAACAAAAACATTGGCTGGGAAATTACAGTTAGAATGTAGATTAAACTGCCAATAATAATTTATTTTTTAATGTGAAATAAAAAGCTCAAATATTTTAAAATATAATCACATTTATTTCTTCAGAAAAAAAAATTAATGCTAAAGTTTGCTGTTATATAAAAAAAAAATATAGGTAATAAAACTAGATTTCATTATTAGCAGTAAAATTTATATATTTAATTATATGTAATTGGACCAAATCTAGGAAATAAAAAGTTTAAGAACTAAATAGACTATTTTAAATTTAATTTTAAGTAAAAAGATTACGATCAATAAAATAAAATAAATATTCAGCCCAATCTTAAACATTTATTGAAATCAGCAATTTTTTATTTTTCTGTAAAATAAACTATTTTCGAAATAGTCAATGACTAAAAATATAGATCAATGAAAAATCAATAAAATGTATTTTTTTTTAAATTATTTACAGTTAGAATGTAGACAAACAGCTAATAATTTATTTTTATAACTTTTTATTGTGAAATAAAAATTCATTTTTAAATTTAAGACTTTGTAATTGTTGAAAAAATAATATATGAAAAAATATATTTGTTTTTTTTATCCAAGAAAATGTATTTTTGTTAGTCTTGTGAAAAATAAAAAATAGACAAAAGAAATAAAATTTCATTACTAGCAGATAAATTTATATGTTTAATAAATTACAATTGCAATGAAAAATAAATTAAATTAAATGTTAAAAAGTTTTAAATTTACTGATTTTTTTCGGAAATATATTATTTTCTTTAAACTAAAACTTAGAAAGAAACCTAGAAAGATACTAAATTCTCAAACTAAATGCTCAAACAGAGAAAAATTGTAAAATTTAGGCACTCAGGTATAAGCAGAAATTCCATAAAATGGAAAATTCTTGACTTCATCCCCTTAATCTTATCATAAATTATCATAAATCCGTTCCTATCGCTAGCCCTGAACAAAACAAAACATAAAATACATTTTATTGCTTATAGAAAATAATTTAAAATAATTGGAAATTGCAAAAAATAATTTAAAATACAAAAGCAACAGATGATTTCTTTTTAAAAGCTTTATTAATCTAAATCAATAATTAATCGATTAATTCTTATTTAAAAAGTAATTTAATAAATCAACAACAAATGACATTTTTTATTTTCTTTATTCAACAAAATTGAAAATATAATAAATAAACTTCTCCCTCCTTTTTGTTTTTAAGAAAAAGAAAGAAAATTAATAAAAATTCCCAGAACCCGAATCATAAAATTTCACTCGCATTGAAACACAAAGCCAAGGGATTCTCATCTCGCCGGAAAAGGTATCAACTGAGCAAACAACC